>JAVTVY010049146.1:0-24828 GCA_036873755.1 Hanleya hanleyi
CACAAACGGTCCCAGCCACCGGTCTCGAAGCTTCCGTATCTGCCCTGGCCGGGTCACTACGGTATGCAGATAGACCTAGTCTCCGGGGACGAATCTTTGCGCCTTGGCCTTCAGGTTGTAAAGGCGCTTCTGCCGTCTCGGGGCCTTCCCACTGTTTTCCCTCGCATCCTCGTGGACGTCGACTAAGTGGTCACGAAGGTCCCCGACCCACGGCACGGGCTCCTTTCTCTCACTCGGAGGAGCCCCAACTGTCAGGTGAGCTGGTAGTCACCTCGCGGCCAAACGTCATCATATTCGGCGTATACCCCGTAGTCTCGTGTGCGGCCGCACGGTACGCCATCAGTGTCAGTGGAATATACACATCCCAATCGTCGGGGTGGCGGCCGGCACTAGCATGAAGCATCTGACCCAGAGTCCTGTTGAACCTCTCAACTTGGCCGTTAGACTGCGGATGGTACGCCGTCGTCCGCGTCTTCTTCATGCCGAGGATCCTACACATCCCCTCGAACACTTTGCTCTCAAAGTTCCGCCCCTGGGCCGAGTGTATCAGGTAGGGGACACCGAACCGGCTGACGTACAAGTCAATCACAGCCTGGGCCACCGTCTCAGCCTCTTGGTCCGGAAGTGCAGCAGCCTCCACCCACTTCGTGAAATAGTCACAGACGACCACAATATGCAGATTTCCTCTCGTCGTCAGGGAGAGAGGACGCATCAAGTCCACGGCGATACGTTCTCCGGGGCATCCCGTCATCATCCCGCGGTGCTGTCCTCGGGGTTTCTTCCCGGCCTGCTTCCTCCGACTGCACGTGTCGCAGCTCCGGCACCACTGTCGCACGTCACGCTGCAGGCCAACCCAGGCGTACGCTTGTCGCACCTTCCTCAACGTCTTGAACACCCCCAGGTGTCCTCCAGTCGGGCTGTCATGACATTCCTTCAGTATCCTCTTTTGAAGGGCCCTCGGGACCACCAGTAACTTGGCCTTCTCCCGGCCTCGCACGTCAAACCAGCGTCGCACCAGGAGGTCTCCTTCCAGGGACAAGGCGTCGTAGGCTCCCCACAGCGCTTTCGTTACCCCGCTGTGTTGACAGACTAGGTCCCACCGAGGTCTGGTACCAGCCTTCACCCATTCAATCACCGGAAGTAGCTCGGGGTCTGCAGCTTGGGCCTCTGCAAAGTCCTCGTTGGGTGGAGCTATGGTCACAGCCCGGGCCGCCGCCGTCTCTCCGTCTTCGGTCTCGGAGGAACGACCACACTGCTTGCACGGACGTCTGCTCATCGCGTCAGCATTCTGATGCTTACGGCCTGGTCGGTGGACGATGTCAAATTGATAGGTCGACAGAGCTTGGATCCACCTTGCGAGTTGGCCCTCCGGCTCTTTGAATCTCATGAGCCACCTTAAGGACCCGTGGTCGGTGCGCAGTAGGAACTTCTTCCCGTAGAGGTAGTGCCGCAACGACTTAACGAAGTGGACCACCGCCAGGAGTTCGCGCCTGGTCACGCAGTATGCCTTCTCAGCCTTGGTGAGTACCCTGCTGCCATAGGCCACCACCCTCTCCTGTCCGTCGATCTCTTGGGACAGAACGGCTCCGATGCCCCAGCCGCTGGCATCCGTGTCCAGGATAAACGGTTTGGACATGTCAGGCATGGCTAGGATGGGCGCCGCTATCATCTTCTCCTTCAGGGTCTCAAATGCGATCTGACAATCGTCGGTCCACACGAAGCTCTTCTCCTTCTGGGTAAGTTGATGCAGGGGCGCTGCCACGGTCGCAAAGTCTTGGACGAACCTCCGGTAATAGCTACACAATCCGAGGAAACTCCGTACCTCGGTCTGGGAGACTGGGGTGGGCCAGTCTCTCACAGCCTGGACCTTCTCCGGTTCCGTCTCGATACCGGCGCCGGACACGACGTGTCCCAGGTAGGTGACTTTTCGGGCGCCAATGACACACTTGGAGGGTTTCAACTTAAGCCCGTGAAGTTGTAGTCTCTGGAACACCACCTCCAAGTTGGCCAGCATCTCGGTGAACGTCTTCCCGAACACGATGATATCGTCGAGGTAAATGAGGCACGTCTCGTAGTGCAGACCGACCAATGCTGCTTCCATCAGGCGTTCAAAGGTTCCTGGGGCGTTGCACAGCCCGAACGTCATAACGCGGAACTGGTACAGGCCTTTCCGGGTGGAAAACGCGGACTTGCATCGATCTTCCGGCGCCAATTCAACCTGCCAGTATCCGGACATCAGGTCGAGGGTAGACCCCCACTGTGCCCCGTTCAGTGCGTCAAGACTGTCATCGATCCTCGGCAGAGGATATGCGTCTTTCTCCGTGACGTCATTCAGGGCCCGGTAATCGACGCAGAATCTAGATTTCCCGTCCTTCTTCTTCACCAGGACGACAGGGGCCGACCACGGTCCCTCGGAGGGCTCGACCACACCTCGTCGTAACATCTCCGGTCTTTTCTGGCGTATTTTACTCCATATCGTTCCCCCATTATTGTACAGGTGACCGCAGTAACAGTTGCTAAATATGCATTATTAGAATATTGAAGACGTTTGTAGAGATATTACAGGTGTAACAGGCTGACAAGTGAAAACAGATCCAACATTTACATCTATGAGGAGTATGTATAAGTGAAAGTGGATTTGCTTCATGAAATTGCTGTGGAACTGTATATCAAAGATCATGCAGATTCATTTTTCTGGATATCAATATATAAGACAAAATATTCCAGCGAATGATATGATTCTGCAGATACAGATTTGAGTGTTTCGGATTTCAAAATGGCTGCCGCCATTTTCCAAACTAGCCTCCCGATTTTAATTTCGGGCAATTTGGGAACACGTAGCTTTGTACTGGTTAGCCACCCTACTGCGTTACACTTTGATTTTTAAAAGCAGAAGGTAATATTTAATTTATTATGGAATGAAAATAATAATATCGATGAAAATAAGCAAATATACCCAACCATAAGAGTGAAATTGTTCAAAAGATTTTCCGAAATGGCCGCCAGATTTTGCTTTGCGCTATTTATCAGCACTACTGCGTTGCACTTGATTTTTGATTTTTTATTATTGGTCAATCTATTTTCACAACTCTGTTCTGAAAGGTGGACGTAATGTCTGAAAATAGATGCGGTTATTTGGTTATGAAAAAATACAGAATGAAGCTGGGAAGCTTCCAACTGTTATACTCGATCGGTATTAGTCACACGCCTAAGTTGTTAAGGCGTAGCTTTTAACATTTATATGCATGTAACATGTAACAATTTTTGTTCCCGTTTTATTGCATATCGTTTGTAATAATGAAGCAGAACGCCTATGTGTCTATACATCCACAGTTAATGCTTTACTTGTAGAAAATCGGAACGAAAATATGTGCAATCCTGGTCTGGTGACCTCCACGGATATTCACGTAGATGTACTGTACATGCACACTTTTGTGAGCACGTTATATGTAATGTTCTCGGCATCCAGTGGGCGTTACATTCCGAGCTTCTCCCTTTTGGTATCCGAAGCACCTTTAATGGCTACGCATTACTTGTTATGTTATTTTTTTTATAACATGTTTGTTTCGCCCAATGGGCGTGATATGCCCTTTCCGACACCAGACGTACATGTATCACCGATCCCTGGTTGACACAAACTGACGGTTTGGTAATTAAGTTATGTTCACTGAATAAGCACAGCCGAACTGCGGCGTCCCAAATGTAACCGGACCAACAAATTAATGCCCTTGTGTAACTTTACTCTGGTGTGCTGGATTAAATGGTAGATGAGGTCACACTATGCAGCACCTGCACAGTGCGCTGACAATTACAATCATATGAGCTATGTTAGATTTCTGAATATGTGAACACTACCATTTTGTTGACATTGGTGCACGATGCTTCACGAGATTGAAAGAAAGATTCATCAGATCTGAGGTTCGTTGTATCCAAAATGTATGTATTGTAAACTATGACAAGGTTAAACAATAATGTATGTTTTTATCGATTATATCGGTCTTTTCATCAATCAAATAAACAAATGTCGTTCAGCATAGTCTTCTAACATACACATAAATATATGGTACGGATCACAGGGCTATCTTGGACCAAATCTATTCAGGATCTGTCATGCCGTTACACCCGCAGCTCTCATGGATAATGACATTTTTACACACATTTTTGTAAAGGAAGTTAAAGCTCATCAGTGTTCAAAATTTCAGCCATCTATACCATTGTATTTCTGATGAAGTCTGAAAACAACCTATCGTTTTTTACCTCAAAAGATAAACCAAATGTCTATAAAATACCTTGCATTTATCAAGGAGACACTCTTGTTCAGTTTTATGCACCCGTTGTTGTACATGATTTAAATATATGAATAATTATGTGATCATTTAGGTCTTTCCATTTCCGATGGAACGAAAGACCTATTTGTTATTCTATGGATTTTTATTATTATTATGCTATCCAAATTTGTACACAACGAAACGTCCCCAAAGCCTCATTGTTGAACTTAGATATTGGGCACACGGTTAGATATACGTCTGAAGTTATGCATATTATTTGGACAACTGACCTTGACCTTGACCTAATAAGATATAGGCGAGCAAAGTTAAATTTCATTTTGCGAATATTGAGCAAACGGATTGGAAAACGAAGTTGACATTTGGAAAACAAGTGTTTGAACTTTTTCTCAACAAAAAGAGCGATAAAATAAGTAGGTCAGACAAGCAGTTTTCGAGTTATCTCCCCTGGTGCTGTTTTTCGTGTGTTCGGTGTACAGTCAAAACTAAAGAACATATTTGAAAGAAAGTTGATGGTTGGTAATTCTTACATATGGCCATGCCGTAGTTATAATTTTGAATTGTTACGTAACAAGAAAAAGTAGTTATCTCCCCTTTAATGCTTTTCAAAACCCGTTATTTTATAAGGATATCAGCTACGGTATTGATACTTCTAATATTAATGAACACTTTAATGACCGAAAAGGATGTGACCTTAAATTTGACCTTTGACCTCCAGGAGCGTCGCTATATGAGTGCAAAGTTTGGTGGTCAAATCTTGAACGGTTAATGCGATCAGCCTGAAAATAAGGTCACGTAACATACATGACGTCACAAGGTCAGCACTTGTATCAGAACTCGGTCTTGACCTTGACCTTTGAAGTGATAAGCATCCAAATACCGAAAATACTGCTTCCATTTACTGGAAAACTAAGACACTGACAGTCACAAAACAATGACGTAATAATGAGTACAATATTGACTTTCCTTTGGCGCTAATAGGGATCGCCAGCCACGCCAGCCGGCGCTTGTGCTCCAACAGGTAAAGAAGACGTGACGTCATAAAAAGAAGAATTATAACGTCGTTACATTATGACGTTGCCTTTGTGACGTCAAGAAAAACGACATGCGCATGCGTCATTCACCTCTTGGTACACGTAGCCACCTGGTGTCAGTTCGAGCTGGCGAACCCCATTATAAAACCATGCAATGTGACCTTGACCGCGAATATTACAGAATGTAAAAATCGTTGTATGTACTTCTCTCGAAAACTACAACCTGCAGGAATCTGTAATTTAACACATATGTACCTCATAATACAGGTATGACGTCACCGAATTTTCAAGATGACGACCTTGGTTTTTGAGATATGGCCACGGATAGTTTTGCGATTACAGTGCCATAACTCGAAAACTGTTGGAAATTTCAAGCTGAAATTTACACATGAATGTAGGTCATTACATCACGTAACAGAACAACAGCAGAGCCCATAAAACGATACCAGAAAGATTGGGAGATAATTAGCAATTTGTGCAATTTACGCTTTATTCAAATTTTGCGAAAAGTATGCATGCAATCATCACTATTTTTAGGCATGATTGAGGGAATATATATATGTATTTGCCTATGAAATTTCAAGAATATAACTTTGATAGGTTTAGAGATATTAAAGAAACAATTTTCCCGAACCATTAAGCCGTTAAATGATCACATGTTCATTTCATCTATTCAATGGGTGTTGTCAATTTCGTTATAGCGATTCGGCTGTAACATTCGAGGCATCCGGTGTTCGCAATTAAATCAACGTCGTGTTACATGACGGGGCCGCTCAATTTTGTAAACCTCTTATCTCTTGAACCGCAATAGGTACGGACTTGTTGCCTGTTACTTCCAATGATGATTTCTTATTTCTTATTTCTTACTCCGTATCGAGAACATTAAGTTGAGAGAAAGTTGAGAGAAAGCCGTTAGTTTGACATAATACAGCGTAGACAGAGGCTTTCGAAAACAAACAAGGGGAATAACTTG
The DNA here is from genome assembly GCA_036873755.1 of Hanleya hanleyi. Taxonomy (NCBI): domain Eukaryota; kingdom Metazoa; phylum Mollusca; class Polyplacophora; order Lepidopleurida; family Hanleyidae; genus Hanleya; species Hanleya hanleyi. Next base: position 6,294 of record JAVTVY010049146.1, read on the forward strand.
CTTCACCGGAAGTGCGCGCGTCTGTTCTTTAAATACGCGCGAATTGACAGTAAGAATGCAATCGCATTGTTGCAGGCAGGATACAATGTCCCCCCCCAATTAGCATGCTGTTTGAAGTATGTTCACATAACGATGACAGTTCACACTCGATCTAAGGCTCTCGCAATCTAGACAAATCAAACTTTCCGGAAAATGTTTCCACTCGGTATTTGTAGTATATGACACATCACAATACAGCGAAATAATACCTTTGAGGGACGTCATGGAAAGACCGTGACATTGTACCCACAATGTCTAGTTTCTAGTTGAAATTGTCTTTAAAACAATAACGTCACTTGATTCGGAAATGTACAAAATAACAGGCTCACTGGTACTACAGACATTTTAATTTTGTTGATCTGTCAATGCTCTGAACTCGCAGATGGAAGCACCGATAACTGCAATAAATATGTCAAAGATCAGCTTCGAGTACCAAATACATGTATCTGATGCCATTTTTGATAACAAATGGTCCATTATCTTGTAAATTACTAGCTAAGTCTATATAATAAGCCCCTCGATGTGTGCCCTCTTCCTCAATATATATGTCACTATCGGTACTCATCTTTATAGTTGGGTCATAACAATATAAACAAAATTTCATTGGCTGCTTTGAAGTATTTACGTCAGATGGAGCTATTCCAACATTTATTGCAAATGTACCTCTCAAAACGGTACACCGTAACTTGACTACATCGATAATATATCAACCTGTCAGACAAGTTTGTTTAATATTCGGATTATGTATCATATAAATTTAACATTTTATCTCCCCTCTTCAAATCTCAAAATAAATTGTGCGCAAGTGGTCTCCCAAATCATATTATAAATATGTAAGCGAAACACGGCACACAGAACATTTTCAGTACTTCCGTGTTGAAGATAATACTGAGATCTCAATGACCGTAAACGTTGCCAGTTCTCGTTAAACTTTCGGCATAATTACTTGAAATTTTCACAAAATATTTTAGTCACTCAACACTACTCTATCTGTACCAAGCATACATCTACCATATTTCGATATATTCAAGTGTGCTAATATCGCCCAACAACCCAAGTCGAAAAAATAGTTCTGTTTTACAATCAAGTTAAAGTTTACGCGCTGAAACAGCCCACTTCTAATACGATGTAGCTTCGTCCGTTAAACATGTTATCGCATGCGAGAGCTGGCACATTTGCTGAAACAATCACCTTTCACTGTAACTCAAGATCTGTACTTGAAAAGGCGGCGTTGCCGTTATCACTGTTTTCAGATAATCACGATACGACACTTCACTCACATGAATAGCGACAGGAATTTGTTTGAGAAAGTATCATGAACGGTTTTCGCTGACGAGTATAAACTGAGAGGTTCCTCCTTTTTTTAAATCGTTTCCAGATGTTGACACTGGGATCATCTTTTGAAGACGGCTACCATATAACTGCCGAATCTGACGCCTATCCACTAAATCTGCCGTCTGCCGTAAATTATGTCTAGTATGTTAGATCTTATCGCGACTAGAAAGTAGATGCATACAATGGTTTTTAGGAGTACCTGCTACGTCAATTTTATTATGTTTGAGTTTTTGGCCGTCTCATATTTTCCGGTATGTCATTCCGTCTGCTCAATGCCAGCTTTCTTGAAAACGCACGATCGGCAAAATATAATCGCCTGCATGTATCATCTAGTTTACCACGTTCAGATTCAGTCAATTTCACGAAGTGCAGGTAATGATGAACAGTTAAAAGGAAATTTAACAATAAAACGTAACTGTTTTTTTAAAAAAGATTACGAACACACTGTTTTAGTTCAAGGAGAAACTGTCCGTAAACGGATATTATTTATATCACCAATCTTAGATAATTTACGTATTGACACAGGCCCTATTCTTTCATGTTTCACCGATACACTTAATGTTCTCAGTTTGAAGGCTGATCTATGGAGGAATCATCCGCACCCTATAATCGCAAATTATGGGTCTTCTCAATACAAGAGGTAAATATGATCAGCTGTTGGATATTGGGAAAGAGATGCTAACGGAAACCCAGTTGCTCATAGTGCACCATTAAGAGGATTGTTACGTCTAAATGATAATAGAAAAACGAAACAGGAAGAAAATTTGTGAAGTCGAAGATTAACAATCAAATATTTATTTACAATACTAAAATCATATACAAATTAAGTTGGGTCAATACAGTTGGGCAAATAAATGTGAAATAAAGTCTCACTGTTCAATGTTATACCGGTGTATCTCTCAGAGTCCGTATTAACGTGCAAATCTCTACACAGTCCGTGCCGACGTGCAGAAATTGCGTTCCTGTATTTCGATTGTCCAATACCGTTCAGCTGCTGTCCAGTTTCCGTCAGTACAATTACGTAGATAACACAGCGGTCAAACACAGGAGTAATCCAACAGGAATATATAATGCAACAGTCAGTAGTAATCTACGTAGCATGTTATGTAGCATAATCTAAAGTCCCCACATAAAAGCCGTTCGAATCTCTCTAGTCAGTAATTACGGGCAAAGTAAATCAACAAAAATCAATTTGGAAACCTTTCTTAGAAAAACTACATCAAATATGCATTTTATCTAATTAATCAGGAATATACATACGATCGTTATGTAAAACGATATTACCTTTTAATGGCAAGATGATATTTATATGTGAAAAGGAAGAATTTCGATGCTTTTAAGACGCATGAATATGACCTGTGTGGAAGTGCTGATACAACATATATCTATATCGTATGTATATTGGCGGATGATACACAATAGATGATTTTTTAAGCATCTAATCACTGTTGTGTTGCAATATAGCTCTTAATGTCAGATAAAATGAATTGTAATTAAAAAATAATACAAGGACGAGTTGAAAATTTTCACACGAATTGCTAACACGTCCCATTTTTCGAGTAGTAAATACGTGAAAACTACCAAAAAATGAAAAATCTGAACTTACTTAGCTTCTCAAATTTGTAATTTCCCTCCGGCGGAAGTTCATCCTCCGGCGGAAGTTGGAGCAGCCGTTTGGTATGCAGGGTGTGATCATAGGAAACATGTGACAATGCTGCAGGCATGTTGATATATAGGTAAAGAGAGAAGGAACGAAACAGGAGTCCAGCAAAACGGCCGAATAACCACTAATAAAGCAATTTTGCCACCAAAAATTCACCCAAGTCTTCTTAATATATTAGTTAGTGCTCACGAACAGTTGTTCCGATCATATCCCGTTCTCAGCTCGAATTTTTGTCGATCTTTTCAAAAAGTCGTCCACTAGACCTTTTTCCTGAGATAGGCGCCATTTTCAACTGCTCCGGGGGCGTGGTTTGACCTAGATCATTCGCCAGAGGTCGCTACGTATTCGCTTGACCTTAAAGTTCTAGCCAATCAAACAATAACGCGGCAGTTTCGAATGAATTTCACATGTGCTTGTACTACAATCGATTAACATTTTACGTTAATGCCGTGGTACATCATCATGGAAGACGACATTGAAATTAGTGTTTGGTGAGATTTATACTATACACATGTAGAAATACTTTTTAAATGTCTACTGTGCTAGGACTACGTTGATACAGGAGTACCGACGTAGGTTACAATGATAGACGTATACATGTAACAAACCGGGAAGTCCTGCATGAATACGCCTGTTTACAAGCCCATATATGACGTGACCCAGTGTATTCCATTATTGAATTGCAGAACAATAATAAATTGGATATATGCTCTCCATATCCAAAGGTGTGGCACTGTCTATGGAATCAGATGAGAATGCAGTGAAAATTGGACAAAATTAAGAAAATGCACTACAAGATAATTTAATAATAATTAATTCTCATACAATTAAGATAAAGTGAATCCTGCACTTTGTATTGGTTTTGACAGGGTTATAGTTTAAGCCACATACCGCTATTAGTAGGCCAGCCAAGACATGAAAAAACACTTTTGATGGCATCGCGTGTTAAAAGCAATCATCCACGCTTAATCAACTCTACACGTTGTGGGGATTGAAATGTGACCGGATGACATTCTCGCTTTTGACCTTAAAGGTCATTTTTAGGCCAAATAGGTCACGTGGGTTCAAATCAGGATATTTTATCAAACTTTTCGTGAAAGCTTAGTAGTTGAAGATTGAAGCTGGCTCAATCTTTAACACTTGATAGTTTATTCAAGTGGCCTCATTTTGAAAATATCTGCATAATCACTGGTACAAATGATCATGGGAAAATTCAATATGGCGCCCCGTAAATTTCATCCAAAACTTACTCTGAAGTAGTCGAAGTTGCCCATACATATAACTACTAATTGTAACTGTTTTACAAGGCGATTTCTAACTGTTAAACAAGGCGAGCTTCCTTTATATCTGAACACACTTGGGTCATTGTGGATCCTTATCCATCAGATTGGAATCGTGAGAAATTCAAAGTGGCCGCCATATGTAATATATGCATTTCCGGTATCATTTACTACGCGTATGCATATCTGACAGCAAGGCATTATACGACATCTTTATGGCCATTGAAGTGGCACTCCCGAAGTGAACGCCGGCTTCATCTGAGCATGTGCCTGTGCTAACGGGGTCGGAAATCTGTTCTTTGTACTAGTCCAAAACCGGAAAAGATAATCTGTACACGAGCGGACAAAAATAACACAACTGTTATTTTAAACCGGGATGACTACATTAATGAAGCTCACAGACAGCTTTATAACGGAGTCCACTATATTGAAATAAACGATATAGATATTAATGCGACCAAACAACTGGTCAGAAATATCGTATCAAAAATGAACGCTAATAACCAATTAAGCAGAAAGAGTTTTAACTATCTTTCGGATATATCCACCAAGATTCCAACCTTATATTTTCTACCGAAAATACATAAAATGGAATCCAAACAATCGGCAAACAGATCAGATCTACAACTTATCTGGACGTTTGGGCCCTTCGTGCTGGTTTCCGCTCATATTTGGTGGTTAACAGTAGATATGGATAGCTAAACCGCGGTATCGTCTGCGCGTCACCGATAATGCCGATAAGAGAGACACACGTCCTGCCTCACGAACATTTATCTCTACCGCTGTCTCGGCCCTTGACATCAAAGACCGACCGCTCAGATATAATCGGTGATTCATTTATTTGTCACCACTAACGGAAACACATTTGGGGCACCTAAACGCTGATTTTTACAAACGTCACCAGTATAATCAGTTTAAGGGGACGATAACACTGGTGACATTAAGGAAAATCAGCAGTATGGGTTAGTGTCAAAACGGAACGCACAACACCGCTAGTGGTGACGTTTTCTTGAAATCATCGAGTGCGTCGAAACAAGACCAGTAGGAAACGGGGCAAGTTACTGGTGATTTTTTGGCACTTTGTCACCACAGCCTTTTCACAGTGTCATGCTATCTTTGTATAGGTATTTATTTATATATATATTATCTCAATCAAAATTGAATACCTGTACCAGCTTTAGTATCTACGAATCGCGTGAAACAACCACGAGATTTAGTTATGAGCCGGTGCCCTCACGTATTCTGGCGCGCAATTTTAGTCGACTGGGTGTTGTTCTTAAATTAGAAAACAAATCTTTACCTTCCTTGTACAGTCCATTCGTATTTCATCTCAGAACATTCCACATAAACGGCGACAGCAAATGTTCTCTCGATTAGGCACTTTTAACCTCGACACCTAATGCCATCCCTGCCGAGCTTGCTTAAAAAACAGCTATATCCTAATGCTATCCCTGCCGCGATTGCTTGAAAAACAGCTATATTCTAATGCCATCCCTGCCGAGCTTGCTTGAAGAAACAGCTATATTCATACGCTCGCCGTCAGAAGAACAGGCGCGCGTACGTGAAGAACAGGCGCGCGTAATTCCGGTGAAGCAATATTCATTCCCCTTGTTTGTTTTGGAATGCCAGAATCGTCGAGCCTCTGTCTACGCTGTATTATTTCAAACTAACGGCTTTCTCATCACTTTTCAAGTTTTCCACAATTACTGTTCTCGGTACGGGTTCATTGTCAACGAAACAACTCATTATTTGAAGTAACAGGCAACACATTAGAAGTCCGTACCTATTGCGATTCAAGAGATATAAGGTTTCCAAAAATGAACCAGCCCCGTGATGTAACACGACATTTATTTAATTGCGAAAATGGGATGCCTCGAGTGCTAGAGCCGAATAGCTATAGCGAAATTGAGAACGCCCATTGAATAGATGAAATCAACAAATGACCACAAACATTTGAGAGAACCATTTAACGGCTTAATAATTCGGGAAAATTATTTGTTTATATCTCTAACCCTATCAAAGCTACATTCTTGAAATTTCAAAGGCAAATAGAGATATATCTCCCATCAATGATAGTTAAAAATAGTGATGATTGAAAGCATACTTTTCGCAAAATTTGAATAAATCGTAAATTTCAGAAATTACTAATTATCTCCCAATCTTTTTGATATCTTTTTATGGGTTTTACTGATGTTCTGTTACGTCATGTAATGACCTACATTCATGTGCAAATTTCAACTTGAAATTCTCAAAAGTTTGCGACCCTGTAGTCGCAAAACCGTCCGTGACCATATCTCAAGAACCAAGGTCAATGTCGGGCTGAAAGCTAGGGGCCGTATGAACCCATGTACTTCAAGATCCTCATGGTACTCATATGAACAGTCACAATCGAAGCGTGACTGAGATACATCATTCTTTAGATGACGACTTTACAACGAATATTATGGATTAAGAATACTGATCAGCGATACGGATTTGATATTTTCGGAACATCATGATGTCTTGCCGGCATCATTGAAAACTGTTGACCGCTTCTCTCTTGCAGGAGACAAGCCTATGTTTATGTATACTATGATTGTCTTTTTGAATTTGGTGCTAATACTGTTATATGGAATAGGTCTTTGGATTATGGACGCGGATATTCTCTAATGGACGACGGCTGAATTATGAATGACGGATCAGACGCTTGTAATTGACGTCATACCTGTATCATGGGGTACAAACACACTAAATTGCAGATTTCTGCAGATTGTAGTCGTTGAGAAAAACGCGAATGTATAGTTTGTACATTGTGTATTATTCAAGATCAAGGTCACATTGGATCGTTTTACAAGTAGCGCCAAAAGAAAGACAGTACCGTATTCACTATAGTATCATTGTTTCTTGGCTGTCAGTGTGTTACTTGTTCAGTAAATGGAAGCCGTATTTTCGATATTTGGATGTTCATCACTTCAAACGTCAAGGTCAAGGCCGAGTCCAGACACAAGTGCTGACCTTATGACGTGATGTAGGTCACGTGACCTCATATTCAGACTGATCGCATCAGTCGTTCAAGAGTTGACCACAAACCTTTGCGCTCGTACAGAGACGACCATAAGTGTCAAAGGTCAAATTTAAGGTCACATGCGTTTTGGTCATCAAAGTCTTCATTACTGTTACAAGAATCAATGCCGTAGCTCATTTCCTTATAAAATGATGGGGCTTGAAAATCATTTACGGGAGATAACTACTTTTTCTTGTTCCGTAACAGTTCGAAAATAAAATTACGGCATCGCCATAAATAAACATTGTGGCAATGTATATGAAATGTTATTTATATAGGGGTAAAATGCAAACTAAAGAAGTTTTATATATATATGAAGAGTGGTGTAATTAGATACACTCTACATTTGCTAAACATATAAACCGATTGAACGTATATAGTGTAACTGATATTGAACGTATATAGTGTAAGCTGATATATATATAGAACGACTGAATACGGCGTATTTGACAAAGACGCTTAACGGATATGGCAGGCGGATATGGCAGGCGGAAGTATGCTGTGAGCATGCACGTTGTGCTCGCGAAAAGCATTGCGGTTCCAGTTCCACGATAACAGTGGCCATTGACTGATTTCCGCTCTCAAACTAGGGTATCCGACACAATCCAACGACTGGACTTGGTTGCCGGTCAACAGTGGCCAGTGCCATATTAAAATTTGCGAATAGAGAGAGGTCAGGCCGTCGCCGCTTTACGGTGGCCCATAGACGACATGCTAAATTTTTTTAGTTTTGAGTTTAGTTTTTTTTACTTCTAGGTTTCATTTTTTTGCGTTAGGTTTCATTTTTTTTTTGTTTTAGGTTGATTCCTTTAGTTTTCACCCGGGTGGAAACGTTTCCACCTGGGTGAAAACCTTCTCACCCGGGTGAAAACGTTTTCACCTGGGTGAGAAGATTTTCACCTGGGTGAGAAGATTTTCACCTGGGTGAGAAGATTTCCACTCAGGTGAAAATTCACGTGATCGTGCCCTCGTGTTCGTTCCCTTGCACTGACATTTCGTCAAAATGGAGGGAGGTTCGTTCAAAAGTATAGGCCTAGATGATCTCAAACTGTCAAACTGAACTTTTATGTTTGCTCATGCAGTCGATAAATGATATTTCACGTCTGGCATGTTTTATATAAGTTGTATTTTCAACCCCAGCTCTCTGCGAGCACACGAGCTTGTCATGTCTGAAAAAAGAAAACTAGGCAATGTATAATCTTGTGCACGGGCATTCTGCTGCGGTGTGGGTTCGAGAATGGCCGTTTTTTTCCACAAAGCCAGTTACCGTCATTTAAATTGCACCGTTATTATATATAAGTAAGTTATTTGTGTATCGGCACTGCATAATTGTATTGCCCCGCATCATTCAGTGATTCACAGAGTTCGGTAGCTAAAATCGAATAGTCAGATCGCGCGCAAGTTAAACCGCCTAAGACGAATCGTCCAACGTCCTGTGTCAGATCGTCCAGTGTAGATTTTGGAGCTTAAGGGAGTAGAGGACGTTCATTTCCCAGCTCTTATGGGGCTACAACATGGTCATTTGTCAATTTTTTCAAAACAAGCTGAATTTCCTAACAAAAGTACCCAGGCATATCAAAATGGAATAAAAATCAACAAAAGACACAACACAACCATTTATGCGGTTTACTGGTGGTTCGATAGTGTGATGGGATGGACCAAAAAATTGGCATTTTAAATTCAACGGTTGAAGGATGCAAAGTGCTCCATAGATTAAAAATTATTCCTCCGGAATACCCCCCAAATTCACTCTTATTCAGTTTCAACTAAAACAAAACTTCTGAATGGCTAATAAATTGATCTTCAATAATATTCTCCACACCCACCCCGATTCCCCACCCCCACCCCCTCCTGGAAATAGGACTGAAAAGGCTCCGTTTATCTGTTATACCGCTAATATTTTCTAAGAAAGTATGGTGTCCCCCTGTTTTTATTACATATTTAACAAGCACTATATGTGTTTAGTATATACGCGGTCCAACATATCATCACACCAGAAATCTGCTATCAAGAATCTTTTATCAAACCCGGATTTAATTATCAAAGAGGCTGATAAAGGTAAAGCCGTTGTCATAATGGATAGAGATTATTATAAAGAGAAAATTCTGGAAATGATTAACGACAAAAACACATACAAGGAAGAAGATTCTAACCCAGACAACCAAATATTAACGAATCTTCGCAAACTTGTTAGGAAGCACGAAACCATTTTAACTAAAAAGGAAATAGGTTATTTGACCAAATTTGAATCTAATAGCAGTAACTTTTACGGTCTCCCTAAGATTCACAAGTCTGAAGAAATAAAACAGGCTATCCAAATTCAAAAATCGGAACACGTTACAATTCCCCGTCCCCGTGACCTTAAATTCAGACCTATTATAGCCGGACCATCTTCCCCGACTCAGAGAATAAGCCATTTAACAGATATCCTTCTCCGACCTTTTATCAACCATGTCAAAAGTTATGTAAGAGATAGTTTGGATTTCTTAAACGGCCTACCAGATCAAGTAAACTCTGAAACTAAAATGGCTACATTTGATGTAAATAGTCTATACAGTAACATTCCGCATAGCCTAGGCCTTGAAGCCGTCAAATACTGGCTCGATAATTTCCCTGCAACGCTCCATAGTCGTTTTAAGAAGGATTTTATCTTAGATAGCTTGGAATTCATTTTGAACAACAACTCGTTCTATTTTAATGATCGTTTCTACATGCAAGTCCTTGGTACGGCTATGGGAACCAAAGTGGCACCTGTTTACGCAACTCTGGTTATGGGTTACCTGGAGCTGACCCTATATGCCAAGATAAACACCTCTTATGGAGATAATTTTGGCCAGATATTCAAAGAAAACTGGCGTAGATATCTTGACGATTGCTTCATTTTTTGGCCCCTTGAAAATGGTTCACTTGAGTCATTGCATGATATTCTGAATTCACTTCATCCTCAGATTTCTTTCACTATGGAAACAAGTGACGAGAGCATTCCATTTTTAGATATTCTTATTTTGAAATCTGAGGAAACTATAACCACAGACATCTACAGAAAACCAACGGACACACAACTATATCTCCACTTCCACTCCAACCATCCCAGACACACCAGAGAAAATATTCCCTACACTTTGGCACGCCGAATCTGCACTATCGTGTTAGATCCCAGTATTCGGGCGCTACGGTTAACTGAGCTGAAAACCTCTTTAATCTCTCGAGGTTACCCAGAGGGCCTTATTGATAAGGGAATAAGGAAGGCATCTGCCCAGCCCGTAAGCGAACTTCGTCAGTCATCTGCTAAAGCCACAAACGGAAATGTTATACCTCTCGTCACTACACACAACCCGAATAATAATAACATTTTCCCGATAGTGCTAAACACGTTACCTATTCTAAACAATAGTGCTAAAATGAAAGATATTGTTAACAATTCATCTTTTATTAATAGCAAAAGACAAGCCCCAAATCTTAAGAATATTCTTACAAAAGCTCGTTTTTCGGAAAGCCAGTTAGATGCACGGGTCGCGAAATGTAACCGATCGAAATGTGGCGCATGTATCCATATACTAGAAGGACCTAGCATTAAATTCAATGACACAAATTCTGTGTTTGAGGTTAAATTCAACATGTCATGTGACAGTAAATATGTTGTATACGCACTGATTTGTCAGGGCTGTGGAAAACAGTATATCGGTCAAACCACAGATTTAAGATCTAGATTAACTGTTCACAGGCAACAGATTAATAATGAAAACCATTGTCATCTCCCTGTCAGCCGACACATCAGACAGTGTGCCATACATTTGACCCCTTCTTTTAAAGTTTTCCCTTTTTACAAAGTACTAAATGAGAATCAAGCCTTATTGGATGTTAAAGAAACGATGTTTATAGAAAGGTATGGTTCCGAATTAAACGGATCACATAGACCTTGAATATATTTGTTATTTTGTTTGTTTAACAACTTTGTGAAATTAGATTTCATGCAATACATGTACGTATTTATCAAACTGTTGAAGCATGTCATATCCTGAAAATACCCACCTCTGCTGATTTTGATTATTGTTTACTGCATGTATTGTACTCGTTTGAATTATCCCTTTTAATCTCTCTTTTCATGTTTATTGTGACCAACTGTTTCTATTAATGTCAGCATGTTATCAAGTCACTGCTTGCTTAAGCCAGGCACGTCGTCTAGCGACCGTTGTGCCCTGTATTTGTATATATACCAGTCTGTCATTTGAAAACAGTATTCCTTGAAAAGAACATTACGTTCGAAACTGCAGTCGGAATATAATGATGTAGAAAGTTGAAAAGGTTTTTTCGTTATTTTTCTTGTGTTTAGTATTATATAGCAAAATGGGAAAAATTTGACCTTGGGAAGTATGATTTATTGAACATCTAAGAAGGAAAAATTCAAATTTCCCTATGTATTCAGTGTTATGGCTTTTAAGTGGTATACATGCATTTGGCTGCCATATTTTTTTAACGAGTATGGTGACCCCATATTTTTTTTTCATGGATCATCTTCTCCTAACCTGATGAAAAAGTCCTGAAATTTAAAAAAAAAATTCAACCTCTAGAAATGAACGTCCTCTACTCCCTTAATGAGGCTGGTTTTCTTTCATTCGTAGTAGGGTGAGTTTTAGATTCAGAGATACACTGCTGAAGATCCGTTCCTGGGGTGGGGGGGGGGGGATATACCCCAGGGTGAAGTGGATGGGTGCAGTCAATGCAGCATCAGGTATGCTATCTGAATATATCAGCATATGGGATTAGGCGAGGCTTAGTTTGTGAAATACAGGGTAGAGCTCAAGCTTTAACAAAACATGAAATAGTATCCTGAAATGTTGAAAACGGACAACCAGCCAAGCAACCAAGCAGCCAGCCCGAAAACCAGTCAGATTTCACCAATCGATAGTACAGATATTGCTTCGCAATCCGTCTAACAATTGGTTAAAATAATCACCGAGTCCAATGGATGCACATGAAACTCACTGAATATTATTTATGTTTCAGGCTTGATAGACATATTAACATCAAATATTCCTGCATTTGACACTCGACCGGCCCAGCTGCCAAATGTGGAGTCACTTATATAAGCTTACATTAGAAAGCAGAAAACTCAAAATCAGTTTAACATGGGCCATAATGGCTGACGAAGACGATTCTGAGCCATACAGCAGAATGGATTCAGGAGAAAGAAATGGAGATCCTGTGAATACTATCGTATAACAGGTCTACCGTGAACACCGTATCAACGAACCGAAACAGAAACACAAATTGCTTCTATACTATTTCTTCTTTTCTTCGCTGGGTTTGAGATCAAAATTAGGTTCAAGCTAATACGAAAGCAATAATTTTTCTTTGAGAATCAGTCCGAAGTATTTGTCTACGATGATCTAAACTCTATCCCATCTCACTAGTATTATCCTAAGATGAGGATGGCTTGGGGAAGAGCGCGAGTCAAGGGGAGGTAAGCGTCTAGTCGGGCATCGTTTATAGAAAAGGAGGCTAACAGTTGAAGCTGGGCTTTTTCATCTATTATGTTTCTCGAACCTCCACATAATTAGTGTGGGACTCAATACAGTCACGAGAGACAACGTAGAAGGTCAAAATTTATCAACTTATCGTTTATTCTCTCGTTCGTCATTTCTCACTATTAGTCCCATTGATGATTTTTAACCTAGCCTCATCCTGAGCTGTGATAGGCGCGACTCTATCTCCATCGTATGTGTTTAGCCTAATGCGATTTAAATGTACAATGACCGTATTTGGTTACCCTATCAGGCATCAGTTAGAGGTATCAGGACAAATCTAAACCTCACCGAACTAAATAAAAAAAATCAATAAGCTCCAAAAACTACATCGGCCGATCCGACGCAGGGCGTTGGACGATTCGTCTTAGGTGGTTTGACTTGCGCGATCTGACTATTCGATTTTAGCTACCGAACACTTTGAATCACTGAATGATGCGGGGCAATACAATTTATGCAGATTATACGGGTTTGATTATACGGGGCCTAATTTTCTCTTTTCAGACATGACAAGCTCGTGTGCTCGCAGAGAACACGGGTTTGAAAATACACACCCTACTGAATCGACAAGTATGATTATAGGTGAATGCACCAGTCCATGTGTCATGCGACCATGAACTGTAGATTTGATCACTTCACATTGAAGCCGGATAACAGCTGCAATGTTATAATGAGGCAACATATGATTGTATATCAGATATGTCGACAGTCCATGGTAGCTACCATTTTTCTTGGCAACAGCCCATTTGGCGAACCATTGGATCAGACGATGTGCTCTCTGTGCATCAATTCGGACTGACCGTATTTTGACCTATCATGGACTGTCGATCGGCCCGATGATGATACCAGGGACTGTCGTAATATCAGACAGACAACGAATAAACTATTAATGGTTCATCCTCTTAAACACACACAAGTGAAAGGAATCGAGAGATGAATGAGTCAGTGATACATGAGGCAGGTAGTAATTCATTTTGTGCTCATTTCCTCACACTATAATTCGATGCTAATACCTACCATGGACTGTCCACCAACACCTAAAAACACCTCTCGCCGCAAAAATGTTTAAAATTTTTGTTAACTTGAAATAGTAATAAGCCTACATTTGGTGACAATATAGTACGATATCTCTCCATCAAAAAATGACTGGACACCAGTAACCATACCTGTCATCGATATGCTGAAAATCGTTCATTTTCGGCTGTGGTCACTGTCGTCTGGTCAGACACACGCCCACGCTTGATAACGAAAGCACCGAAAAACCTACCATTGACTGTGATTTGACACGTGACCGGCGGTGTTTACCTACAATCATACTTGTCGATTCAGTAGGGTGAAATACAACTTACCGGTATATAAAACAGGCAAGACGTGAAATATCATTTATCGACTGCATGAGCAAACATGAAAGTTCAGTTTGACAGTTTGAGATCATCTATACTTTTGAACGAACCACCCTCCATTTTGCCGGAATGTCAGTGCAAGGGAACTAAAACGAGGGCACAATCACGTGAATTTTCACCTCAGGTGGAAACCTTCTCACCCAGATGAAAACGTTTTCACCCGGGTGAGAAGGTTTTCACTCAGATGGTAAACTTTCCACCCGGGTGAGAAGGTTTTCACCGGGTGAAAAAAACCTAAAACAAAAAAATGAAACCTAACACAAAAAATGAAACCTAGAAGTAAAAAAAACAAACTCAAAACTAAAAAAATATAGCATGTCGTCTATGGGCCACCGTAAAGTGGCGACGGGCTGACCTCTCTCTATTCGCAAATTTTAATATGGCACTGGCCACTGTTGACCGGCAACCAAGTCGTCGAGTCGTTGGATTGTGTCGGAGACCCTTGTTTGAGAGCGGGAATCAGTCAATGGCCACTGTTATCGTGGAACTGGAACCGCAATGCTTTGCGCGAGCACAACGTGCATGCTCACAGCATACTTCCGCCTGCCATATCCGCCTGTCATATCCGTTAAGCGTCTTTGTCAAGTACGCCGTATCAAATACGCCGTATTCAGTGGTTCTATATATATATCAGCTTACACTATATACGTTCAATATCAGTTTACACTATATACGTTCAATCGGTTTATATGTTTAGCAAATGTAGAGTGTATATAATTACACCACTCTTCATATATATATAAAACTACTTTAGTTTGCATTTTACTCCTATATAAATAACATTTCATATACATTGCCACAATGTTACAATATACGATAAAACCATCCCATATTTTGTAACTTTCAATATAACAACATTTCCAATATAACGACCCAATTCACACCATATTCATTCATTATCACCATATTTCCATGCTCCATTATATATATACACCGTGTATAATATTGTCATCAACGGCAGCTCATAAGTATCTTAAACATGGACAAGGAGGGGAAAATCATGTCAAAGCAAGCCTATTGAAAATATATTTACACAAAAAAAAGAAAAAAATGCTCCAAATTGTCTTTATCAACAGTTCTACTTTGTAACACATTAGTACTAAATCATAGTCCAAGAATAAATAGGAAGGAAGAAATATCTGCCGCAGAAAATGTCCGCATTGGGGATGTCTGAATGGAGAAATGTCTGCAGGGTGAAATGTCCTGCATTTCACCAGCTGATGTCTTCAGGTTGAGATTGTTAGCGAAATGCTCTAAACTGATTCATTTGGAACCAAACTATACTTTTTGTTGCATTTGGCTTCGGCCTCCTGACCTGACGCGTGTGTATCGAAGTTTGACCTCTGGTCTATCTTTGATCCTCACGGTTTCTCTGATTGTATTCTCAGACCACATACATACTGACCCGTTTGAAATTTACGGTACTTCTTTGAAGTACTTCCCATTGTTAAACAAGCGGTACTATACCGCTATGTATAACATGGCGGTCGGATTCGGCCCTTAACAGGTCGCTATTGTGCATATACAGCCTGCATGGAGTGATACACTCTATATGCTTGGCTTACACGGTGATCATACTTGAGCACCATGGCTTATATACATCACCCTGTTTATATTTTATATCTTCAATGATTAGCGCCTATGTTCCATTACAGAGGCTCTCTCCACCTTATTCGGAGGAAACAAATAAACGTTTTTGAAGATTTGTTAATATATAGCAGATATTGGTATTTATTACCAAATGTGGACTCCCAGCTGAGCAACATTTGTACTGTAACAGTTATATTATATATATACGCATTGGGATCCATATACTGTAACTCTAACCATGTACTTATATTAAGTACTGGTTTTACTGATTCTACATGGATGACTAAAATAAAGTCTTGTCATCCCTGACTCAAGTTTTCTGTCTTTTAGTTTGATTACTTCAAGACCCCTGTTGTATCCACCTATTTGGTTCTTATAACAACACAAAACTGACAACGATGCATAAACTTGTGCTCTATCTATAATTTTTATAAAGAACGGTTTTATTAGCCATTTACAAAGATTATGAGTAAATATTCTTATGGAAAATCGTCGATTTTATCAGCGTTCACACTATCTTAGTATTATCGCTAAATACATCCTCGGGCTAGACGGATTAAATTCCACATTAAACCCTTGTCGAAATGTTTGATTACCAGAGATTGGCGCGTGCTTCCGTCAATAAGATTAACAAATCACCTGGTGAGTGGCGAGACAGGTCTATCGAAGTATCTCCAATTTCTCCGCGCATGCGTGCTCATTGCAGAACGTAGCCATATAGCTTGGCAGATCCTGATCTAAACTAGTTTAATGCTCATATCCCGTTTATAACGGTGCATAAACTCAGGCAAATATGCCAGCTAGAAGATATTCTTCTAAGGCGAAAGCCAAACGCCGTAAGGCTCAACATATTAAACAAACTTCAGCTAACTGTCTGAGGAGAAAAAATATGGAACTGAAAACTGCTAGACAGTATGTAAGGAACCTCTCACATCACACTCTCGATGGCGATGATATTTTCCTCTTATCGCGGGGTCAACAGTTTTCAATGATGCCGGCAAGACGTCATGAGTTTCCAAAAATATCAAATCCGTATCGCTGATCAGTATTCTTAATCCACAATATTCGTTGTAAAGTCGTCATCTAAAGAATGATGTATCTCAGTCAAGCTTTGATTGTGACTGTTCATATGAGTACCATGAGGATCTTGAAGTACATGGGTTCATACGGCCCCTAGCCCCAGGTTAAGCGGAATTAGACACAAGTTACGAAACGTAACGCCATAGATCTTGCAGGCTACGCTCGTAGTTTGCTATCAGCATGCGATATGTATCGCCAAATTTGAGAAACTTTGAGTGGAGGCGCTTGGTGGCCTAGCCCTGTTTTATAAGTTCCTGCAACAACGTTTTGTGACGTTGATTAAAATCTTCATATTTAACACAGGATCTAGCAAATGCTACTAGACGTGATATGTATACGCCATATGCAGGTCCCACTGGAATATTACCGTCCAGAAAGGGATAGTTTAACGATGTCGAAATTGTAATCATCTCTTTCGTCATACAGTCGACGAGAGAGAAGACCCGCTTCATTTTTATAGAGATATAGGTCTAAATATGATGTGCCTGTAGGGCCATATGTAGTTTCCATCAAATCCAGTGAAGGTGGGTATATATCCTAACTGCGTCATTTATATAGCGATTATCCACAGCGAGAATATCGTCTATATAGCGTTTGGTGAATGCGAAGGAACGGGCTTTGAATGGATCGGTTTTTGAATGAGTTTGATCATATAATAATGAACATAAATTATGTTGGAGTTTTAATAAGTTATGTCTACTTACCATACTTCAGCGAAACGGGAATCAACACAAGCAAACCGACCAGGTGGAGTAGGGAAGATAATCTGTGGAATGAGTTGACCATATTTTCCACTGCTCTATCCACACGGGTTACAAGTACTATGTAAATTGTGCTTTCTGGAATCGACTTTCTCTTACTTTAGTCATGTGAGGTAACTGTGTCAGTGAACTCTGTCATACCTATATCTATACAACAGAGGAATCCCGAGATAAGGTTTTGTTAGTGTGTTCTTATTTAACAACGCAGTAAATATCTGGGGTATCAAGATTCAGTCTGTTTTAACCCTGAGCAGGAACTCAAAAGTCTCTACTTCTCCCGAACGACGACAAATTAAGAACAAAACTTTTTTGTAGATTATTATATTGAGGTATATTTGCATTAAATGCAATATAAACAGATAGCGGGATAAGCGCAACATATAATGATGGTGGAAAAGATGTCGACGTACTGACAAGAATACAAGTGTCTAGTCGGT
Organism: Hanleya hanleyi; assembly: GCA_036873755.1. Lineage (NCBI taxonomy): Eukaryota > Metazoa > Mollusca > Polyplacophora > Lepidopleurida > Hanleyidae > Hanleya > Hanleya hanleyi. The sequence continues at coordinate 24,450 of JAVTVY010049146.1, forward strand.
CGTTCAATATGCGGCCGTCGTCCATGAAAACAATTCTGCGTCCATAATCCAAAAATCTATTTCATATAACAAGATCAGCACCAAATTAATAAAAAAAAACAACAAAAGAAAATCATAGTATACACAAATATAGGCTAGTGTCCTGCGAGAAAGAAGTGGTTTTCAATGATGCGGGCAAGACATCGCTATGTTCCAAAAATTTCAAATCCATATCGCTGATCTTAATCCATATGATTTTGTTCGTAAGGTCGCTATCTAGCGAACGATTTATCTCAGTCATACTTTGGCTATGAGTGTCATATGAACAACATGAGGATCTTGAAATACATGGGTGCATACGGCCTTTTAGCCTCAGGATCAGCGAAATTAAACACAAGCT
>JAVTVY010049147.1:0-228752 GCA_036873755.1 Hanleya hanleyi
GTACAAGATGGCGGTCTGTGGATGGTGGGTGCTGGGTACAAGATGGCGGCCTGTGGATGGTGGGTGCTGGGTACAAGATGGCGGCCTGTGGATGGTGGGTGCTGGGTACAAGATGGTGGATTGTAGAAAAACATATAAAAGGAGTCGATTTTTAGGGTAGGGGTGTATTCATTGCACTACCTTTGCGTAGCACTGTGACTTACCTGACCTGACCAGCCTCCCAGCCTGCCTACCTGCCTGCTTGCTTCACCTCTAGTCTGCTTCACCTCTAGCCAGTCAGCCAGCCTGCTTGCCTACTTGTATGAGCTGTGGACCATTTACTTTTTTTTGATTTTACCAGTGCAAATTCAACAGACTATTACGCCGTATTAGTTCCTCATCAGCCTGAGCCCACAGTCATGGAGGCAGCCCAGCTAGCGAAGTTTCGAAAGTACCGTGTTCGCCTCATTGATGAAATACAGCATGTGGCTGAACTATGTGATTTCCTTATGCAGGAACACATACTCGTGAAAGAGGGTGTGGAAAATATCATGGCGGAGAAAACCCCTCAGCACAAAACAGAGCTCTCATCGACTGTTTACTGCGCCGTGGCCCTTATGCATTTCTAGTCTTGGTGGCGGGGATGAAGATCACGGGAAATGACGAACTAGCAGATCTACTTGAAGCCGACGACGTTATACAAGATGATGATATCTTAGTTATGGATACCACCGAAGAGCGTACAGCTAGCAAACGTACGCACACTAGCCCAGAGAGTACACCTACCAAACGCGCTGGACGACCCAAACGCCCTCGACTAACACCGTTAGAAATACCTGAGTCAGTGATTGAGCCAGTAGTACCCCAGCAAGTGCCTGTGAAACAAGAGGTAGAACTTCCTATGTTTGTCCAGGAGATCAATAACCTCATCCAGCAAGCCTACCAGGCAGCCCACACGGACATTTGGGAGCTCTCACCCTATTTAACTGTGAGTGTGAAAGACGAAGAAGTGCATTTTAATGCAGCGGGCTTTAACGACAGACCCGGTAAGCATATTGCCTTGACCTTAGACACCTGGCAAAAACTGGAGACCCTTGATTACGCCATCGATGCGGTTATTCGCGACCAGGGGAGTGACGAAGCGAAATTTCATGTGGGTGACGACATCTTTGTGAGCTGTGCTTATTTCAACGATCAGCTCCTCGTGCATATCCGTAAATGGCGAAGGCGGTTAGATACGCAAGAGCTTGTTGCTTGTCCTCAGGGTGTCACTTTGAAATTAACGGCCTGGCGGAAGTTGCAGAGTCTCGCAAGTACAATTCGTCAAGCTCTGGCCTACCAGGTGTCTCACTATATTTATCAGAAGTACATCGACAAAGTCCTGGATCTCATCAGACCTCAAATTCCAGAGGACACTAGTGTACCCTCATACGCACTGATCACTGAAGCACTACAGACCGTGACGGAGACGCAAATTGCCCTGAGAGTGGAAGCGGCCTGCCCTCCCAAAATTCCACGTGAAGAGATTATTACCTACATTTACGTGCACCAGGGACGGAAAGATGATGATGAATTCAAACAGGTCTTGTTGGCGGACTATTGAACAATCAGAACAAGTGTTGAAAAACATTTACCATACACATTCATTGAAGTGGCTTGAGAGCGTATAATTGTATTAAAAATTTTTTTGTATTTTTTTACTGTTAATTGTATTAAAAAATTCAATACTCAGATATAATTGTATTAAAATTCAATACCCTTGTGAATACGTTCATTCTATTTGTGTTAATAAAAATAGTAGAAAATTAAAAAAATGCTTAGTGTTCATTCTTTTTTTTAATTTTTTTGAAATTATTGAAAAAAATAAAAATTGAAATTATTGAAAAAAAAGGATTATTTCAACCCCACACACAGTCCATTAGATGCCCCTTCATGAATGCTTCACATTGATACCTCACTCCAGCCCATCGGTCCACTAGGGGCTCTCCTAGCTCCAAAAAGGCTATTTTCATACCCTTCGGCCACCGCGCATGCGCACAATCACCCTAATTCAACCCCACACCCAGTCCATCAGATGCCCCTTCACCTAAGCTTCAATTTGATACCTCACTCGACCCACTACCCCCCCCAAAAAAAAAAAAAAATTTGAAGGTTTGCACATGCGCACTCGAAAAGGGTATGAAAATAGCCTTTTTGGAGCTAGGGAAGCCCCTAGTGGACCGATGGGGTCGAGTGAGGTATCAAATTGAAGCTTAGGTGAAGGGGCATCTGATGGACTGGGTGTTGATTGGACGAGAGTAACTTTATTTTCATACCCTTTTCGGATATGAACATTCATTTTTTTTTTTTTTTTTTTTTTTTTTTGGAGGTAGTGGGTCGAGTGAGGTATCAAATTGAAGCTTACGTGAAATGCTTCACATTGATACGTCACTCGACCCCATTGGACCATTAGGGGCTCCCCTAGCTCCAAAAAGGCATACCCTTTTCGGATGCGCATGCGCATTTTTTTAATTTTTTTTTTAATTTTTTTTTTTGGGGGGGTAGTGGGTCGAGTGAGGTATCAAGTTGAAGCTTAGGTGAAGGGGCATCTGATGGACTGGGTGTGGGGTTGAATTAGGGTGATTCTGCGCATGCGCGGCGGCCGAAGGGTATGAAAATAGCCTTTTTGGAGCTAGGGAAGCCCCTAGTGGACCGATGGGGTCGAGTGAGGTATCAAAGTGAAGCATTCATGAAGGAGCATCTAATGGACTGGGTGTGGGGTTGAAATAATCCTTTTTTTTCAATAATTTCAATTTTTATTTTTTCAATAATTTCAAAAAAATTAAAAAAAATTTAAAAAATTTTTTTTCCTTGGGGAAAGGATGATGGGGGCTGGTGTTAATTTTTTTGTGCTTTTGATAGAAGTTTCCTCTTCCGGAAAGATGGGGTGGCCCTGAAAAGGGCCTTTGAAAGTGTTACGACACTTATGCGCGGTAGATTCTTTTTATTCCACCCACATGCTTCCTGCAGATTGGACACTTGATTTTTAAATGTTGTTCGCCTGCTTCGTGGCAGTGGCACATGTCTCCTACACACGTCATCGTGACCCAACAATCTTTACAGATGCACAAATGGCTCTCTTCATCTGTACAGACACTACATCGTGTTTTTTTTTCTTCTTTATGTCGTTCTTTGTTCTGTCTGGAAATCTCCGCCTCCATGACATTCATGTCTTCCCGCATGGCGTTAATCCGTTCGTTGAGGCGGGTTACCTCGGCTTCGCCCCAAGAGCATGGTTGTGGTGGTGTTTCTGCAGCCGAAGTCGTTATACTGAGAGTTTCGGCAGGCGACGTTGTTGCAAGTCTATTCCTATTTAACCATGCACGGTCTTCAGCCGAAGTCGTTATACTGGGAGTTTCGGCAGGCAACGTCGTTGTTGTTGTTGTTGTTGCAGGTGTATGGCTATTTAACCATGCACGGTCTTGTCCGTTTTCTCCATCAGTTATATCATCGTCGTCTGTTTCTTCTTCTTCTATGGTCACCATCCTGCTAATTTCTTCGTCTTGTTGTTGACTTAGCCTTTGCAACCGTCCATCTTCTTCTGCTATTACATCTCGCCGGAGTTGTTCCAGTTCTCCTGTACTTTGTCTGATCATGGCTTCGTGTTCAATTTCCCGCTGAAAGCTTGTAATTATGGTTATTCCACCATTATCTTCACTGCTAATCATCTCTCTGTGTTCTGTAGCAGCATTTCTAGGATCTCTAGGGGGGTGGTGGGTGAACAGTGGTTGTCTTCTTGTAGCCATGATTGAATTTGTGAATAAATGACAACAGACTACACGTTATTTATAGTCTAGACGGCTTGTGGATGGTGGGTGCTGGGTACAAGATGGCGGCATGTGGATGGTGGGTGCTGGGTACAAGATGGCGGCATGTGTGTGGTGGGTGCTGGGTACAACATGGCGGCATGTGGATGGTGGGTGCTGGGTACAAGATGGCGGCCGCCGGTGTGAGTCAGTGCAAGATTATGGTATCTGCTAAGAAATGTTGTGTTTTTTTATTTTTTCCAAAGTTTTATTTTTTCCAAAGTTTTATTTCGATAAACCCGCTGAAATTTTCAGGGTAATATTATAAGATTGTAAGCTGTAGTCTGGATGTATTTTTAGCCAGGAAAACCGATTTATTTCCCAGTGTACGGTGTTTTTCACACTACCGTACCATAATCTTATGGGTTTAAAATGGATAAAATTCTTAAAAATAACGACATAGTCTAGCGCTAGGCGGATAAATTTTTTAAAATACTATACTATGAATTGGCTGAGTTCAACTTGCAATAAAATTTAGACGGGCCCTGATTTATTGTAAAATCACAGCCATTTATAATTGTAAAAGAAACACACACACAGATTTTCGTTGAGCGTCAGTGTAGCAGACGACACATGTTGTCGCTACGGTCCGCGCTTTTACATTATAAATAGCGCGCATTTTTTTTTCAGTCATTCACAATTAGCCTCAGTGCCCAGTCATGCAGGCACCCCTGGTTGAAATCATGGATATTGACAAATCAGACTTCACCACAAATGATGATGTACAACTGCTCGGCGACGTCATTAATTTGGTACATGACGAACCTTGGTTGGATGCTATAATGAAAGACTTATTTCCACCACCCCCACCCCGGAACTATCCTCTACCAACTACAGCCCATTGTGAAGACCCCCCAGAAACATCGCAGCTGAGTAACTTCTTCGCCTAGCAGCCACACCGGATGTTACTCCAGATGAATACCAATGTTTTGACAACATAGACTGCATGTTACAAAGTATGTTGACACCACAAGCTAAAGAAAAAGCCGATGGAGAAATGGCACAAGAACAAGAAAGCAGAAGCCAGACAACAGACACCTCAGACACCTCAGACGAAGATGAGCAGGCGGAGAACAGGGAAGACTTAAACACGACAGTATCCCAAAAGAGGAGGAAAGATTCCAGAAGAAACAGGGCAGACTACAGAAAAAATCGGAAAGACGTGAGAACCACTCGAAATCGGCAACATGTGAGAAAAATCTACAAGGACGTCAGAACAAAGAGAATAAGAGACAGAAAAATAAGTCAAAATCAAGACGAGATACACTACGTTTGGGGGATAGCAACAACAACACTGGGGTCCAACACAGAACGTCAAAGAGCCTTATATTTATCCTGCGTGGAATGCACTAACCAATTTGCGAAATATGCTATTTTTCCGTGCGGACACCAGGCTTTATGTGAAACTTGTATTCATCGATACGCCCAGATTCCGACGTGCGCAGAGGCCAACAAGCCCCGAGTGTGTGAATTACTTCCCTTGACATGCCCCGTCTGTGCTGATAGAAGACAACGTCAACAACAGGCCCTGTCAACGATGTAATGGCTTATTACATATCTAAAAAAAGGTTATTTTTATAACCACCCATCTTTTCCGAAAGGGGAACTTCTAACAACGCACAAAAATTAACACTAGATTCCCACACACACATATCCCTGTGCTATAAATTGTCAGCCCCCTTATCATTCGGGCTATTATAACTTCTCTATCAAAATAAATTTCAGCCCGTTATTATTATTCGGGTTGTAATATTAGTAACATGCCCGGGTTCAAAAATAAATGTCAGTCCGTTATCGTTCGGACTGTAATATTAATTAATTAATTAATGGGAGAGAGAAAAAATCTGTGTTTATAAGAGAGAGATTAGTCCTCACAAGGACTTTTTGATATCGGGCAGGGGTTGTTGTTTTTTGGTGTTGCAGTTTGCTAATAAAAAATAAAAATAAAGGGTGGGGATGTATGCTTTGAAATTTATGTGCAAGTTAGAAGCTTCCTCTTTCGAAGCATTTGTTCGCTCTGAAAAGAGCGGTTAGGTTCAATTTGATATGGTGTTTTCTTCACCAGGGGAGTTTGCCTGTGTACTCCCCCGTAGTCATCTCACTCACGGAAAAGTACCGGTAGGGATTCACGCCATCTTCATCTACCTCCGGGGTGATGGGATGCCCATCGATGAAGATGGCAGCGGCCATGGTGGGTGGAGGTGCTTCCCAAATGATGAGGGGCAGGTCGTCTTCCAGGGGGAAGGGTGGTACATCCTCATCCCGGGGCGATGGCTGGGGCGCTGTTGCCTGTGGCGATGGCTGGGGGAACATTCTCTCCCCCATCAGGTTTTCCAGGGGGAAGGGTTCATCATCCCGGGGCGCTGTTGATGGCTGGGGCGCTGTTGCCGCAGGAGGGGTGGTGTGCATGTCTTCTTCCATCACTCGTTGTAATAAATGGAACCACCCCTCCTCGCTGGTAGTGGTTTGAACAGCGTTAAGCAATGCTCTCACATTATTTGCTGTGCCCGGCCCTTGTCCTTCCGTGTCAAGCAGCATCGCCTGCCACCCCGCAAACTCTCTCCTCCAAAACTGTTTAATCTCTCGCACCATGGCTCTTTTCTTCCTCCTGGATAACTTCCCTACGGGCTTGGCGGTCGACATCTTTGCTGCTTCACTCATTTTCTTCTGATATATCTCTTCTTGTGTTTGCATCTGAAAAAGTTTTCGAATAATCCAATTCAAGCGGGCACGATATATATAGACAAAGCGCGGACGTGGGTGAAATCGCTGGATTCTGTGTTTTTCTGGAGTACGTTGAACAATCGGCGTGTGTTTCTTTCTCAATTATAAAAGGCTGTGATTTGACAATAACTGTCAGTCCCCGTATATATTTTATTTCCAATTAAACTCAGGCAAGTTATGGTATAGTATTTAAAATTTTAGCCGCCTAGCGCTAGACTATGTTGTTATTTTATGAATTTTAGCGAATTTTACACGCGTAATGTGAAAGTCCGGTAGTGTGAAAAACTCCGTACACTGAAAATAAATTGATTTTCCTGGCTAAAAATACGTCAACATTATGACTTACAGCCTTATACTAGCTCGGTGAAAATTCCAGCGGGTTTATCGAAAGAGAACTCTAGAAAATTATAAAAACATACCCTTCGTTTCACGGCAAGAAACACAACGTGCGCCGCTTCGATTCAATTTTTGGTGTCAAAACAGAGTTGCGTCCCATTTTTTTGCACCAAAAATTGAAGCACATTTTGTTCCAATTAATGCTATTTCGTAATTTATTAAATGTGGTTGTCGTATGAATTACATTGTTTTATTGAGGTAGGATCATGAAAAGGATGTTGGCTACCTATTTCATTAATTGTTTTATTGAATTAACGTTTCCTTAAATTTATAAGCTGTCTTAAAAGGAGCCTTGAGTTCGCTGTAGAATCGGGAACCCTCTCGCCAGCAGTAAGCGCACTAGGGGCACACAGTTTAGCATTTAAAAAATACCTTCACGTACGTATAGCATTTATTACATTATATAGTATGGCTTTGCAAGTATTTGGTTTTGCTATTTCAGAGCACTATGGATTGTTCTGGTAATTATGATGACTTGATATTATATCTCAGCAATGATATTATTTTATTTTATCATGTTAATTACTCAAGAATATCAATTTATGCACTCTTGGTCCGCCTACAAAAATTGCATTGTCAATTTAATTATTTTTCTAGAACAGGGTATGAATTTTTTTATTTACAATTTTTTTATTACCATGAAATTAGCAAGAATCGGTATATATATTTTGCCTGGCCCGGTATTTTTGTCATTCATCATTATGGCAGCGCCTGGAAAGGAGCTCGCTTTCTTTCAACTGACGTCTGATGTAATTCTAATCGTGTATGATCATGAATTGCAGCTTATCGAAGAACATCCTAGAGAAGTGAAATTATGTTTAAGTTTACCAGGATGGACTCTATTAACACGGTTGTTACAGGGAAAAGAGCCCGAAGTGGATTTTATGCATGTGGGACTCGGTGTTTACCTGCGGAGTGGAAGAGATGATTCTTTTTTTCCGCGGCTAGAACAGTGTGGGGGTGCTGCTATCCTACTTCGGCCGGCATTATGGCAAGCGCTGAAAGCTATTATTACCGAGGTCCATGACGTACTCTACCCTGAAGCTAATTCTCTAGCTACGCGTACGCTTACCCCGGATTGTACGCTATTATTATATCCCCAACGCGTGGAGCTGTTCGATGACGATAGCCGGTGTTGGTGTACATCTGAACCTGCCCGTGTCTCTTTATCTCCGGAAGGCTGGGTTACTTTGAAACGTGTGTTATGCGGTGATCTCGACGGGGATAGTATTCACCTGTGTGACGACGTGTACATTTTCCGCGGACCGTATTTTGCTCGACTTCTATGTCTCAAGCGAGGGGGATTTACTCTGGACCCCGATCTATGGACGGCTTTGCAACAAGTAGTGCCCATGGTGGATAAAGTACTCTCTCCACAGGAGCCGCCTCTCACAGAATAGTACCTGACCCTATAAATACGAGGGATGAGACAGAGTGTGTGTCATTCTCCGTTCGACATTTACAGCAAGCATGTCAACCTACCTACGAGCCATCCTGCCTCTTACACCCAGTGTGGGGTTATACGTCTATCAAGATAAAGTCACCCTGGTGAAAGACGATGAAGCTATTTACTGGGCGCCCGCTGAGATGCTATCGAATACGGTGACGCTACAGCGTGATGGCTGGACTAAATTTAAACGGGTGTTGAGCGGTGAGTTGGACGGAGACCTCATCCACCTGGACAATGCCATCTACGTATATTCCGTACCTCCCCTCTTCATACGTCTGGGCCGCTACCAAGAGCCTACGCGAAGTATCCTCCTAAGCCCCTCTGTGTGGTCAGCCTTGGAGAAAATAGTGCCTATTGTGGACCAGTTGTTTACACCGGACGACCGATCACCCGACCAATTGGCGTGGGTTCGTGCTATGGAAGACGCGCTGGCTGAACCTTATGAAAAAAAACATGATGATGATGATGATACACCCGCGGAAAGTACTATATCTATAGAATGCACAGAGGCTAGAGTGTCAGTGTCACCTGATGAAGCGACCCACACACATGACGGGGACCCAGAACGATGAGGGGAAAGAAGAAAAAGTCCGTAATGAAGCAGCGGTCCCGAAAGGAGAAAAAGGAGTCTACAGTGATTAACAAGGTGTTAACCGATTTGTATTACAGCCCTACCAGTCCAGCCGCGTATAGCGCTGTGGGAGCGCTATCTCGAGCTGCCCATTCTCAAGGCATCAGTCGAACTGAAGTTCGAGACTGGTTAAAAACCCAAGACACCTATAGTTTACACCGAGCAGCCCGACGCCATTTTCGCCGTAACCGGGTGATCGTCGGAGGTATAGACGCGCAATGGCAGGCGGATTTAGTGGACATGAGTCGATTTGCACCTCACAATGATGGACATCGGTACATATTGACCTGTATCGATATTTTATCCAAGTATGCCTGGGTACTACCCATTCGCACCAAAACAGGAGAGAATCTAATAGGAGCATTCCAGCAGATTTTCAAGACGGGGCGCAAACCTCTTTATTTACAAACGGATGAAGGCACAGAATTTCTCAACCGATCCTTTCAAGCCTTTCTTAAGAAACAGAAGGTATTTTTCTTTCATACGTACAACGAGACGAAAGCTTCTGTGGTGGAACGCTTCAATCGTACCTTCAAAGGCCGAATGTACAAGTATTTTACCGCCCAAAACACCCGACGCTACATCGATGTACTACCTCAACTGGTGCAAGGGTACAATCGCGCCTATCATCGCAGTATCCAGCGAGCTCCCCGTGATGTGACAGAACGCAACGAACATCAAGTGCGTGCTACGCTGTACTCATCCAGTCCATCACTCACGGCACCCCGTTACAAACGTGGAGATCTGGTACGGATCAGTAAAGTGAAAGGTCAATTTGAGAAAAGTTACTTGCCCAACTGGAGTGACGAGCACTTTGTCATCGTTCGCCATAAACCTCGACAGCCACACGTCTATCAACTGGAAGATCTACAAGGAGAGAGACTGCAAGGCACGTTTTACGAGGCAGAATTACAACCCATAGTGAAAACACAGAAAGACTACTACACGGTGGAAAAGATTTTGAAAACGGAACATCGCCGTGGCATCCCCTATCATCTCGTCAAATGGCAAGGATGGCCTCGTTCGTTTAATTCCTGGGTGTCCGGCCGTGACATGAAACGTCTATAAATTCTAACCCCTATCACCACCCGCCTTCAGTGTAGGATTGTACCATGGATAGTACACGTCTACCCTTACTATTACGAACTCGAAAAGCACAAGTGGGTACTATAGTGTGTGTAATAGTGGTTCTGGGTACGTTATTTACAGGCGTGTTCTACGATTTGACGACCGTGATATCCTGTTTGAACACCCTGCGTTCCACATCTCCGTCATCCACCACTTCCACCACGACGACCACGACGCTGCCTACGCCAGCCAAGACGTCAAGAAGGGTTCGCCACGTATCAACCCAGACGTCTACCACGCCGTCTACACCGTCTACTCCAGCCATCACCACCACCACGTTACCCTTTATCCGCTACATCGACCTATCCACGACGACGACCACGTCCCGTACTACTACGACTCCACGTCATCCTACGTCATCCCTAAGAAGCGACGATCCTTCCACCTCATCACCAACACCTAGTACCACCAACACCACCACGCTGCTAAACATATTTGCAGTGGATCCCCGTGAATCACAACGTTTACCACGACAACGGTACCCATTGGACTACGATCCCCGGTGGGATCCCCGACAACGGTGGTGGGCTTCTAACCGTCGAGCGCAAATCACCAAATAAAAAATAAAAAAAACTATGGATCCTCGGTGGCAGCATCCTTTCACGTGTCTCATCGCTGGACCGACAGGGTCGGGAAAAACACACTTCGTTCAACGTCTGATCCAACATGGGTCAGCCCTCATTTCACCGCCTCTAGCTCGCATTCTGTGGTGTTATGGAGCTTGGCAACCCGCGTACGAGGAACTGGCCCGTGTCCCGGGACTCACCTTAGTGGAAGGCTTACCCCCTGAGGATACACCCCAAGACACCTTGGTGGTGGTGGACGATCTCATGACGGAAACGGACAGTCGAATCACCCGTCTCTTTACCAAAGGCAGCCATCATCGTCGGTTGAGCATCATCTACATCGTGCAGAATCTCTTCAGTAAGAACAAAGAGCACAGGAACATTAGTTTGAATGCTCAGTATGTGGTGTTATTCAAAAACCCCAGAGACGCTTCACAAATTACGCACCTAGCCCAACAGATGTACCCTAAAAACACGGCCTTTGTACGAGAAGCCTTTGAAGATGCTACCCAACCCGCTCACGGGTATCTACTCATCGACTTGAAACAAGACACGCCCTCCACCCTGCGATTGCGTACCCTCATTTTTCCCGGCGAGGTGCAGACGGTGTACACACCCAAATGAGTAAAGAAATAAAAGAAGAAGATAAAAGAAGAAGACAACGCACTCTAGCCGTCATTCATCATCATGTCTGCACGGATACGCAAGCACGCGCCGGCTTTGCGCGTATTACGCAGCGCGCCACCGGAGGTGGGCCGGGCCCTGGTGCGCGGCGCGGATGCGGACTTGGTACGGTGTTTGTGTGAAGTGGCCCATAATGTGTTAAAAGGCAATGTTCCACTCAGTCCTCTGCAGAAAGGGAAATTGCAACGGCACAAGGCGGGTCTCCGAACGTTGGTGAAGAAGACGGGCAGTGTCAAGAAAAAGAAACAGGTGTTACAGCGAGGTGGTTTCTCGGCGCACTCCTCGCCCCCTTAGCCGCTACTGTACTGGGACCGTTATTAGGCTCCATCTTGGGACGCTAACATGGAACATACGAAAAAAATGATGCTGGTCGAACCTCGACTGTTACAGAGTTTGCAATCCCCCTATCCCGTACCGGCCACAGTGCAACAACTCCAGTCTCTGGATGAAGAGATGAATAGTATACTGCAACGTCGACTCCCCGATCACGAGAAAATTCAACTCTACCATCATACGCTGAACCGGTACCAGACGTTTATGGATCAATATAGAGGGGGGAGTGCCTAAAGCCTTCAAGACCAAGGCGCGTTTATTGTTGGACCGGGTGAAACAGAATGCCGATATGGGTTGGAACGCGGAAGGAAAACTGCTGATTCGCAACCAAGTGGTGCCGGGGTCTCATATGACCGATTTGATCAACGATATGGTCCGTTCTCGCAAACACTCTAATCCACCGGGCTGGGAAGCCTTTGCTCAGGGATTAAAAGACACACACACCCCTCAAGAATTGGTAGGAAATCGTGAACGCTGGAAGTGGATGCAAGCACACTCTCGACGTCTCCCCTATACCTGGGAACGTGAATGGCAACCGCACACGCCACCCAAAACACCCTCACGGCGGGATCGTTCTTTTCACCCCTATGCCACCTCTATACCGACCACAACACCACAGCCACGACGATCACGACGCCGAGGTCAGGCGCCCAAGGCCTGGGAACCCTACTAAGGGCACCCTACTAAGGGGTACCCTACTAATAACTCCTATAAAAACCCGGTGCAGAAGCCAGAACAACTCAGTCGTCGTCATGTTTTACCTGACGTTGCCCAGTAATAGCTCACTCGACGTGTTTCCTGACAACAACTTGACCAAGTATGTCACTCAATTACCTCAACCGTTACATTTACCGGGACGATGGGAATGTGGACTGGTGGATATTCAATACCCTTACTCATGGTACAACGTACAAGGCCAAGAAGTATGGTACGAAGTGACCTACGAAGATAAAATCTACAGACTGACTCTCCCCCAAGGCCAATACGATACGCCGCAGAAGTTCAGTGAGGCTCTGATGGCCTTGTTGGAGTACAAGGCTCTAAAGGAGAGCACGGATAGTGCAACACGCCTGATAGCCTATCGCTTCAAGAGAAACGTGTTCTTCGATGTCAACGTACACAACGACAAGAGCTCTATCATGCTGAGCCCTAACGTGGCTGTGAAACTCAGTCCTACACTACAGCAAATGTTAAGGCTGCCTGAGCGCGTCTACACGGGTCCCACCATTGACAACGGTACCCATTTGATGGATATGAAAGTAGGTATGTACGGACTGTACGTCTACTCGGACGCAGTGGACAGCCATATTGTGGGTGATGTGAACACACCTCTGTTACGGGTGGTGCCCATTAGCAAGACGTATGGCGATCAAGTCACCGAGAGTTTCAACCATATAATGTACCTGCCCGTACGACATACCGATATCAACACGATCACGGTGGATATAAGAGATGACACGGGACGTCCGATCCCATTCGAACGAGGAAAAGTGGTGCTGACACTTGCTTTCCGACAAGCCCGCTCTCCTCACTTCGTATAATGTACGTGCCTTACCAGTGCCATACGCCCAGCTATGCCGACTACTACAAGAAACAAACGGGAGGAAGCTTGCCCATGTTTAGCGGTGCACGCATGCAACGAGGTCACGGATTGGGGAACATACTGGGCAGCATTGTGAAAACGTTTTTACCCTTGGTGACACGGGGAGTGAAAGCGGTGGGGAAACAAGCGGTACGCAGTGGATTGCGCGTGGCCGGTGATGTGATGGAAGGCACAGCACCCCGACAAGCCTTGAAACGACGGACTAAAGAAGCGGGCGGCGTCTTGATCGCCAAAGCCCTTAAAAGACCGACACAGCCAAGATTCATTCAACGTCCAACACACCGACGACGCACACCCCAGAGGAGGAGGACTAAACCCCAGAAGAAGAAAAAGAAGAGAAGTAGTAGTAGGAGAGACATCTTCGCATAATGGCATTCATTCACTCCGAGTCGTGTCCGTCTACCAACAGTGAATTGGATTTGTGGACTATTCCACCCACCCAAACCAGTGTAGCCGAAGGACGTTGGGTAGAACATCGACCCCTGGCTAGCCTGACGGGGATGGGTCCCGTGGAATTTACCATTGAAAACAAAGATACGGCCTACCTGGATTTAGCCCACACCTACTTGTACGTGAAAGCCAAAATAACGAACAACGACGATACGGACATAGCGGACGCTGCGGTAGTAGGCCCGGTGAATCTTTGGCTGCACTCATTGTTCCAACAGGTGGATATAGGTCTGAACGATAAACTCATCAGTACGTCCACCAATACGTACCCGTACCGAGCCTACATGGAAACGCTGTTGTCGTACGGTAGTGATGCCAAACAATCACACTTACAAGCTGCGATGTACTTCAGGGATAAACCCGGATACGTGGACAACATAACCGGTGGCAATAATGGGTTCGTCACACGCAAAAGAATGACAGCCGAAAGCAAGTCCATCGATATGATGGGACGACTGCACGCCGATCTGTTCCTGCAAGACCGCTACATGATGAACGGTGTATCCATCAAGATCAAGTTGATCCGGTCCTTACCCGCGTTCGCCTTAATGGCCGGTGGAGAGGGGGATATCCATTACAAGATCGTCATTGAAGATGCAGCCCTGTTTGTCCGTACGGTAGATTTGCAACAGGGCGTGTTGCTGAGTCACATGGAAGCCTTATCGAAAAAACCAGCCCAGTACCCCATCCGACGCGTACAGACCAAGGTGTTCTCTGTGCCAACAGGTACGATGATGGCCAACCGTGAAAATTTATTTCTAGGGGATCTGCCTAAACGTCTTACCCTGGCGTGTGTGACCAACACCGCATTCAATGGAAATTGGGCTGAGAATCCGTTCAAATTTGAACATTTCAACATTAACTTTGTGGCACTGCACGTGGCCGGCCATCAAATTCCAGCCCGTCCATTACAACCGGACTTTACTAGCGGAAACTATGTGCGGACCTACCTGAACCTGTTTACAGCCACAGGACAAAACAACCAGGACGAAGGCAATACCATCAGTCGAGAAGACTTTAGTCATGGGTACACATTGTTCGCCTTTGACCTCACCCCCACCTTGGAACACGATCATCAACTGGCTTTGCTCAAGAAAGGAAACCTACGGTTGGAACTGCGTTTCGCCACCCCTCTAGTCAACACCATTAACGTGATTTGCTACGCCGAGTTTGATAACGTCATCAGCGTGGATCAGCAAAGAAACGTGCTGTGTGACTACGCCAGCTAAGAGTCATGGATACAGAGCAGCTGATGAGCATACTCCAGCGAGATGCGAAGATCCCCTTTCGAGGTGTGTTTCCACGCAATGTGTTTCCCACCCACTCCACTACCCCAGCAGCCTACATCCTGAATACAGACACGAGGAGTCGACCCGGTGAACATTGGATAGCTGTGTACGTGGACACCCTAGGCCAAGGCGAATACTTTGATTCCTACGGACTTGCACCCCTACATGCCGATTTGGTGAAATTCATGGACGTCTCTACTACAGAGTGGCGTTGGAATACTCAAAGATTACAAGGACCCTTGAGTAGTGTGTGCGGACAGTACTGTGTGTTTTATCTCACTCACCGGAGTAGAGGACATTCTATGCCCACCATTGTACATATGTTTGATGATTATTGTCAAGCCGAAGACCGTGATGTCCTCGTCTATGACTGGACGGCCTCTCGTTTTAATGTGCATGCTCCATTTCTCTGGTTAACTTAAAAATGTACTGCGCGCGCAGGCCACTTGTTTATTGTTATTGTTATGACGTTGTTGTTCTGACGTTCTGTTGAATAAAAGATGAAAAAACACAAAAAAATGATTTGACTTTCTCTTTTTATTTAAGTCAACAAGAATGGGTTACTGAATAGGTACAAATAGAATACAGGGTACAAATAGTAGGGGTATGTACACATAGAATAGTAGTGGTATGTATAAGGTACAAAAAAAAGTTCTGTCAGGAGTAGGATTCGAACCTACGACAGCAATCGCCGACCAGCACTTAATACCGGCGCCTTAGACCACTCGGCCATCCTGACTTTTACAGTTTTATAACTCGTGTATCAACAGTTATAGTTCGACATTGTTTTTTACAAGTCCAAGTAAGTGGTGCTCACACCGTCGGCCAACACTTTTCGTTTGGGATAAAAGAAAGTAAAGGCGTCTCGTTGCTGGATATAGGTGCGCATCTGGTGGTCGACGACCCGGAATCCTCTGTTAGTGCCACTCGCACTGGCCTGGCTTTGCAACACGCCCAGGTAGAGAGCTTTGTCGATGGCAGGGTCACGTCGGTTGACGCCTTTACAACTAAACTTATTTTCCTCTCCGTCTCCTCCTCCGTAACAGTAATACGTCTTGGAGGAGAGCGCAATCATAGCATCTCCACTCCACTCCAGCTTGAACAGGCCCGGCGTACGCTTATCGTACTGGTAATGGTCACATCGAGGTAGCCACTGGTCCCGTTCCTCTTCATACTGGGCCCGTAACTCCGGTTTCACCAGGGACTCCCAATCCGCATTAGAGACGGCCATGTAGGCCGAGTCGGTATCCATCTCCATGAGTTGCCAGTCTGAGGGATTAAAATAGACACCCATGAAGTCATAGAGAAACTGCAGCATCCTCAGCTTGGCCACCTGATAGACCATACATCCAATCTGCAGGGGTAAGTTGTACCGGGTAGTCTTCTTGGCTGAAGTGACTTCATAGGTGTCGTCATCGATGACCTCCACGGATCGAAACAGAGGAGAATTCACTTTTTTGCGGGCTTGGGCAGTAGTACAAATGTTCACGTTGACGTGCTTATCCTGGTTCGTTACCGTTTTTCCGTAATAACCATTGCCAGTGAGCTTCCAAGATTCAGCGATGATGGCCTGACTCGGGTCTTCATCACCTTGACGACGGACCGACGTCACGATGTCGGCATTCTCCGCAAAACAAGCGTCGGGTACGTACTGTATCACTTGATATATTTGAGTAATTTCCAAACCGTGGTTCATGTACCACTGCAGTAAGGGGGTGCCCAGCAAGATTTTCTCGGCCCACATACTACCAATCAACATCCGTCGAGGTTGAGGCAAACACTCGTGTTGCTCCGCATAGGTCCTCATGGTGTCCCCAATATCCGACCGACCCACCAGCGTGTTCTTAAAGATGGGAGGGCACTGGGCGAAGAGAGGCTTGAGAGTGTCGGGAACATGGAGGTCGCATTCCACAAAGCCGTAGAGGTCCCCCGAACGAATGGCGTCCAACATCTGTGGCAGACTCAGCAGTCGCCGACGACTCAAGGGGTACTCACGCTCTTTTAGGAAACGTCGTAAATGGGGCAGGGCCTGGCACATCGTGTGAAATTCACACTCCCACATTTCAATCAGATGGTATCCTCTCTCTTTCACATAATCTCCGTTCGCCACCACTTCTTCGCGTAATTCTTGCGGTGTTTTTTCACGTCGCTCGTTGAAGCGTCCAGCGCTGAAATGGCATTCGTGGCCGTGCCAGTAACAGCCATAAAACTGGAAAACGGTCGGTGTTCCTTGTACAAGGGCAAACCCATCGACGGGGAGTCGGCGATCTCCTATACGCTTCTCTGTGGCGTTGGTCTGGTGTCGTATATAAATTCCCCGTCGATAGGCTTCCCAGTCCAACCACTGGTCGGCGAGATGTTTGTACGGCGTACGTTGCGGTGTGAAATGTTGACCGTCTGCCCACCAACGCGTATAATGCCCGCTGGGCATGGGTTGGGCGAGCGACCACAGGTAGAGGGCATTGGCGTCAAATCCAATGATTTTGGCACAGGGTTTCCCACTGGGCAGAGTCGTGACATCCTTCTCGTGATAACGGTGAAAAATAAGGCTAGGTCCGCCCACAATGTTCTGCTTTAGACAATCATGCATGTCTGCATCTTTTTGCTGTATCAGCGAGAAGTACGTAGCACACTCTTGAAAAAGATGGCGAAGCGCTAGACCCGGTAAACTCAAGCACTCCTTGAAGATGTCGACGTGCATTTGGCGACGAAAGAGTTGCACCATTTTCTCGGCCGCTTCCAGGAAAGGAACCACATCTAGGTTATTATACCATATCAGGAAATCTCGCAAGGTCTGCATATGTTCATCGTTCCATACCTGCTGTAGTTCCCGGTACGTGTCTTCCGGACATTCCACTTGCTTCAAATCATCAAAGAAGGCGTGCCGGGGTGGCAACTGTGTTTCCTGCAAACGGTCGAGCGATGATATATACGTGTAAGGGAACCTCCCTTTGGTTTGTGCACAGTTATAGGCCTTGACCCACTGATCATAGCTACAATTAGGAGCTAAGTAGTTCCGTACATCCAGGAAATGCAGTGATGTGGTAGTGAGGGCCATATGATTATTGATCTTCTTGATCACGGACTTGAGGGTATTCGCCTGGGCCAAGTAAGGGTAGAGAAATTCTTTCACCATGTTCAAATCATAGCGTCCCGAGTTGAAGCCGAGCACCGGTAACTGGCCTAGGTATTGTAGGAAGCGCACTTTCAATTTCTCCGCATACGGTTTCGGTAAAGGTACATCCTGCGACTGCAGAGGCTGCGACTGCAGGGACTCGGACTCGGACTCGGACTCGGACTCGGACTCTTCATCATCGCTGAACGCTACACCGGGTACAGGAATGCGGTCGTCCAGTTGGTCCAGTACGTCCTGAAACTTGGCCACCAACAATTCCGTACTAGCCGCACTGACTTGCTCTAAATACTCCATCATGCGGGTAATCAACTCATGGGAGTCCCCCGTGGACACGAAACACACCGGAGCAGCGTCATAGCCAGGTACGTTGCTGGAAATACTGACACTCAGAGGAATATGGCGCTGCGTCCACTGCGTTTTTGCTGAAAACATGTCCATGGGCTCCAACAGGGCCTCGAAATCGTAACACACCCGGTAGGGAAAATAACGGTCCTCTTCTTATCATCACACCCTCATCGGCCAGTTCCTGGAAAATAGTAGGCGTATTATGATACACTCCACCCGGATATACTCGCTTGACACTGTTGTCACAGATTTTCTCGTGACGATGTAAGTCGGTGGAGCGATGAAACACCCGATGGCATTGGGCACAACTGAAAGACTGAGCGTACTGGCTCATATTGGAGATCAGCGAAAAATGACTCACGCCATTGTCGTCGAACACATTGACTTTCATGGTAGCAGCATACCGTTCTGTTGATCGCCGAACCAATTCAGCCACAAATGTATCCTCGTCCTCGCATCGTGATCGATAGACAAAGATATTAATGTCGAACAGTGTTTCAACGTCATCCAAATTCTTAAAAGGCACTCCACGGAAGTGCCGCGGGTCAATGTCTTGCGCCTGTAAATACTATTCCCAATAGTCACCGGCCACTGTGTCACAACACTGGGGGTCACACTCGTCCACATGCACGGCCAAACACCGAAACAGACATTTCCGGTCTTTGTAGGGCCCCTTTTTCCCTGCTGTTAATGCATACAGGCCGTGTCGATGAAGCAACCAAGGGGGTAGTAGTACAGGAGCACCGATAGGATGATCTCTCATTTTCGTGACGAAAAATGTGACGTTGGTCACCATTTCCACCAGCCATTGGGTATTGGGGCGTTGCAACCGGGCCCATTCCAATGGATCCAACGTAGTCAATTGGTCGATGAGTGGCTCCAGAGAAATCGCATCTGTCACCGTGAACGGCTGATCAAACACATAGGTATTATTGCTGGGATAATAATACCGCAGCTGGTCCGTCGCCTTGTGCCGTAAAATGTACCCGAATGTCATATTCAACTTGAACGCTGTCACCTGATCTTTGAAAATGTTCTCGGCATAGGTAGACAGATACGTGAGGTCCTGCAGTCGGCAGTTATACAAGTCCAATAGACGACGGTCACGGTGAAAACAATGGCGTATGGTAGCCCAGTGACGTTGATAAATGTCCCTGACACGCTCATCTTCAGGCAAGACTTCAACCGGAGGTACTGCTGGGTCCCAGGGAAAATCTTCTCCACGTCTCATGCTTTTCGTCTCATACAAGCGGATAGACAAGCAGGCAGGCAGGAAAGGCTGGCAGGTCAGGTCAGGTAAGTCAAATTGAATACACCCCTACCCTAAAAATCGACTCCTTTTATACGTTTTTCTACAATCCGCCATCTTGTACCCAGCACCCACCATCCACACGCCGCCATCTTGTACCCAGCACCCACCATCCGCACACGCCGCCATCTTGTACCCAGCACCCACCATCCACAGGCCGCCATCTTGTACCCAGCACCCACCATCCACAGGCCGCCATCTTGTACCCAGCACCCACCATCCACAGACCGCCATCTTGTACCCAGCACCCACCATCCACATGCCGCCATCTTGTACCCAGCACCCACCATCCACAGGCCGCCATCTTGTACCCAGCACCCACCATCCACAGGCCGCCATCTTGTACCCAGCACCCACCATCCACAGGCCGCCATCTTGTACCCAGCACCCACCATCCACAGGCCGCCATCTTGTACCCAGCACCCACCATCCACAGGCCGCCATCTTGTACCCATCACCCACCATCCACAGGCCGCCATCTTGTACCCAGCACCCACCATCCACAGGCCGCCATCTTGTACCCAGCACCCACCATCCACACACACGCGCATGCGCACACGCCCAATTGTGACGTCACCAAAGGTTCTGCGCATGCGCACTGACGCGCTATTCTATCAATTTACGCCTTGTATACTACTCACAATCTCACATATGAGATGGTGATAATCCATCGCAAGTCAAATCAATATGACCAGGTTGAAGCGCTCGACGTAGGCAATACAACTGTTGGATGATGACAGCATGCCGAAATAACACGCCCGCCTGTTTTTGATTACGGACCAGATACATGTATACTATATATCACTATATATCATTGCATTATTGATTTAATAATTGAAAATGGATATATCTACAGTTCACCAGATGCTATTATGTAAAAGCCAAATGTCGCATATGAAGCAGTAAAACCAATCCGGCATACAGACATAATACGAACGACCTTTCATGGACAGTAGAAATTTCTACAGATGTGACGCCAAATCTATATGATGTTAACATCTGTCATACTGAACATCAAATCTAATCATAGATACTATCGCGAAAAATTATCATGGAAGGTTTTAATCATGTTTCAATCATTCGAAGTACAATAAATGACAACACTCCGCTAAATGGGGACAAATCTACATCGATTATCTTACTGATAACCGGCCAACGTTTGTGGAACAAAATAAATCGCCTCAGATCGAGTGATTAAAATTTGGTGTTAGCATTATTTGACACGCTGTAGCTGATAAGATTGTGGATACTAGGACGATTCCAGGGCCCAAATACTTGTGATTCTACATCCATTACATGAGAAGTCAACGAACCTCTCAGCTAAATGAAGTAACTTCACATTTGCACCCATTGACGGCAATAACCATGTCGGATAATCATCAAACTGACAGAGTTTTATGACTATGGAGTTAACGAACGATCGCATGAACATTTATATTTGCAAACGAGTATTAGTGGTACAGATAAAAATCGGGGCTTATCAGTATTGAGGAAGGAACGTTTTATTGTGCAGATAGAGTGTAACCATCATGAATCACTAAGCCAGACCCTGCGATGCTTTGACTGGCCATGTTATCTAGCAGCTACAAATGTTACCCAAACACTCGATGCAGAATGATATATCACACGGAAGGAATAATTCATAGAAATACTAACAGATTCCATCAAAGCTTCGGACTGCCTTTCATATCACGTTGAGTTAATATCAGCGAACAGTCGATACATTTTATAGTTAACTGGCATTTTCAATATTTTGTTATCTTGAATAACTGTTATACAACAGCATTTTGAACACAAACCAGTGACTCGCTAATATAATTTATCGATTCTATTATTTTCAGTTACGGTTCATATACCACTGATATGCTATTCAGTTTGATCAATTGTAGAGATCTGAGATACTGTATTGTATTTATTGGATAGCAATATTGATTCTGTTTTTCTTCCGTGTGTTATCTAGCCCAGTATTCATATACTCTAACCAGCTCCTGCCGTTCAATTACCCACAGCAACAAATAATAAGGATCGATATACGGTCTTATTTGTTTACAGTACATCTTTCTATCAGGATAGAATCCAATCACGACAGCAACGCAAGTCTCCAAATATGCCAGAAGACCATTCCGGGGTTAATGTCCCTGACATATTATGATAGTATCCGACCGAATCTATCCCTCCCTTCTTCCATATACACTCACTTGTTAGCATCGATCTAACGTATCATATCGTTAATGTATCGATCGATCCGTTGGGAATAATACACTGGCTGGGTTGGTTACCGATAGAAGTTCTGGATATAAATATATCGAGAAGATTCATTGATGTCAGGCTGTAACCGACATCAGGTGTGAAAGCAAACTTCCCGATAATTCATTCGATTCGCTCAAACGGTGCAGGTAATCCGAGTATTCGGAATTTACGTATCTAGACTAAAGAAGATTGGCATGGGTTTGTAAATTGACACTATCGTTTTTATCTGGTGACTTACTTTATCCTCATTGCTGCATGTGTTGCTGCACTGTCATATTATCAGTGTGGAGTGCATACGATTAGAAATTCCCCATTTTGGCGAGACTTGTTAGAATTTCTTGCTTATTTATGGAAGGAATTGCAGTTCCATGTCAGATCTATCTTCGAATGTATCTTCTCCGTTCACACTCTACGTCCTATGCAAACCTAGAATCGAATAATTTGTTTCGTAAACTGTACGTCCTTAGCACCATGGCATATATGATAGTAGTCTTCAGTTATTCTTCGGGTGACGATCTGCAAGGATAAATCGTTCACTTTTCTAGAAAATAAATGTTGCCTTTGAGCAATATCTTTTAAGTAAATTCATAACATATTGTGCTGTAAATTAAACGTTATACTGTCAAAAGTTCGTCATCTGCCTACTAGCTGAGTTTAATCCAAACAATGACCTAATTTATTGACAGTGTCCAGAAATAACTGGTCACGGTTGAGAATGGAACACTTATTATCATATTTTTCCCATTTTTGTTATCAGCTAATATTATTTTATTTCAACGAAGTCAATTAATTATTCCAGATCAGGAACAAATATACTGCAGAGAAATGTGAATAATTGAGTTCCGGGTGAAGTATGCCTCGACAAGCCAAGAAAGCACCCCATTGAAATAAAATATTCTTGCGTACTTTCAAAATTTAAGAGGGAATTTTGAAGAAAAAGGACAAAAAGGCGACCTTTCAGTCACGGGCCCACGGTCACCATAAGAATTTACCAATGATCCTCTGCTCGGAAGGGTATGTAAATGGGTTTATGCCACAGCAGAATGACAGACTATAGACATTAAGGGTTGTCAGCCAATTGTTCGTCGTTTCGAAGTCTCTATGTTATGAGAAGTGTGATAGGGGCCCCAATGGCCCTGGCCAGGCCAGATAGGGCTTGAGAAATAGAGCAACCATAATACGTATATGGTCACTCAAATATTGGAGATGATGCGGTGGATATTAGACGGTTCATTCAAATGGCGGCCCCATGAGATAACTTTTTACAGATTCAACAGCTCAAATGTAGGTCGTCCCCCGTACATGTACGCTGACCTAGTTCGAAAGATGTGAGAGGAACTCCTGCCAGTAACAGCCTCTCAGCAAAGCCGTTACCAATGACATAAATAACAGACCAATAAAAGATTGATGTGGTAAATGGGAGTACTAATTTAGCATACCAGATCAACAGCCCCGAGAACATAAATTCAAACGAATGCGATTCTAGATTGTGTTCACACCATTAACGTTTAATGGCATGCAGAGACGATAAGACGACATATGGCGAGGATCATCAACATTGCATGATTCTCACAAGCAGCTAATTGCCTCTTCCATCAAACGTACCCCTGATAATTTGCCTACACGGCACTGTATTTATGGACAATACCAATACTGTTATGGTGTAGATTTTGATTTTGAGCTACAAGCCACTCATCATCCAGTGTACAAGTGAACATAATAAATCCATTCTTTTTTTAGAATAAGCGACAGATTCGACATCAGGTGCTGTGAAAATTTGATTCTGTGGAAAATGTGGTGGAAAGTAATTGAAATGAATTGAAATATGCTACATGAGTAGTGAGACTAAAGGGACTAACGTCACAGGACCTACGAAGTAGGGTGAGGAAGATGACTTGGGGTCCAAGCGTAATGTTATAGGTCACCTAGATAACTTGAGGGTCCAAGCATAATGTTATAGGTCACCTAAGTAGGTAAAATTTTCATTAAAAGTAGGTCAGCTCAGAACTGGTTGGTAACAATTCCCTAATGCACGTTCATGCCAAAAAGCAATGTTCTAATGTCAACGCTTCTCCTTATTTTGCCGGAGAAAGGATTCGGATGAACTGACTGACTCACTCATTACCGGACAATTTGTAAATGACAGCCTGCTTCGTGGGAATAAGAATATACATGCCTCACTTTCAGAGAATGGAAGTCAGAATATGTCAGAGAAAAGATCTGCCAATATTGCCTGGCAATGTGACAAGGCCTACTTCTTAACAACAAAACAACCATAGTCACCTACTTTCCATAAAGCATTCTGATTGACTGGCAGAATAGTTTGATTTGGAGTTAGATATCCCATGATATATGTATATTACAGGCGTCAGATCCGATCAACATTCAATATATAGCCGTCAAATATTGTATCATTAAAAGATTTAGTTATCCGGACGTTTCCATTCTTTGATTCCCGAGTTTCTTCGTTTTTATGTTCATCAATAAGCAAATCAATTATAGCCCCCCATAGACGGTTGTAAGCCAACTGTATAATGTAATCGATGCAAAATGAAGATGTGTGAGTACAGCAGGTAATTTTTCACTGTACTGTATCGTGAATTGACTGCTCTGTATAGCAGAATCCACCTCACAGAATCATACATTTTTTTAAGTTTCAGTTCGATTCCGATGTACTCTTCCATCGTATGTGTACCCTTAGTTGAAAGTGCCAACTGGTATAAATACAGTACTGACAGTTACTCATTGGACATGCTGAATAAAATAATACACTTCTTCAAACAACTTCATCCTCGGCGGCAACTCACGCGTGCTCATAATCGTTCATGTCCATGATTGGCATGTCGACAAGTAAAATTCAATTTCCAGGATTCAAATCAAGTGAACGGATGTTCCGTCCTCGCCCGAAGATAGGTGGAGCAAGAGAAGAGGATTCAAATACGGAAAACAAATTTCATGACGGAGCAGAACACACCACCTCTTGTGAATTTAACCGGAGGAGACCGGAGGTCTTTTCGCCTGTCCATCAAAGTGTATATCTTGCGCATTTGAGGAATGAGGGAAGCTACTCTAACGTATATGAGACAGAAGTGACTCGCCATGCCACTGGTGACCTCTGGTAGCTGAGCAGACTCTTCCAAATATTTACCGACGTGAGCAGGGAAGGGTCAGAGCAATTGGCCAAATGAAAATAATCCAATAAAAATACAAGCAGGCCGTTTTCGCTGGACTATATCTTGCGAAAATCCTACTGACATTTTCTTTAACTAGGACATGCAATGTGCAGAACATATGTTTTCTTTAATACATATTGAGGTAATGCCAAAGTACTTAAACGAACACAACTAAACAACCAATTATGAATTTACTATCTTCATGGTATTTTTTATCTCTCACTACTCTCGTTTCGAGAGGTAGCCTGTAGCGTTATTTTCAGTCCCACGTAAGCAATAATTAGGGCCAGTTAAATTAATTAATATCCAACCGACTAACATGTAGATAGGGCTATGTATGCGAAACGGACTTATTATCACACATGTCTTGATATTAATAAGCTGATATTGTTCATCATAAGGACTATATATATACGATACTATATAGATCCATTTAGGAATGTGCATGAATGCAGATGATGTATTAGACTCGGGATAGTTAGATACAAGCTTCAAATTCGACATTAAGTTTCTAATTGTCGTTCGCTATGTTTTGATGCTTTGATTACTGATACAAAAAAAAATGTGACGATTTTAATCAACGTCACAAAACATTGTTACAGAAACTTATACAACAGGGCTATTCCACCAAACGCCTCCACTCAAAGTTTCTCAAATTTGGCGATACATATCGCATGCTGATAGCAAAATACGAACGTAGCGTGCAAGATCTATGGCGCTACGTTTCGTAACTTGTGTCTAATTCCGCTTAACCCGGGGCTAGGGGCCGTATGAACCCATGTACTTCAAGATCCTCATGGTACTCATATGAACAGTCACAACCAAAGCGTGGCTGAGATACATCATTCTTTAGATGACGACTTTACAACGAATTATGGATTAAGAATACTGATCAGCGATACGGATTTGATATTTTTGGAACATCATGATGTCTTGCCGGCATCATTGAAAACTGTTGACCGCTTCTCTCTTGCAGGAAACAAGCCTATGTTTATGTATACTATGATTGTCTTTTTGAATTTGGTGCTAATACTGTTATATGGAATATGGAATAGGTCTTTGGATTATGGACGCGGATATTCTCTAATGGACGACGGCTGAATTATGGATGACGGACTAGACGCTTGTAATGGTATACGTACCATATAACCTACAAAGAAATTTAAGGATCTCGATAAATATTTAGGCTAGGTCAGCAATCCGTCCGTCGTCGTCCGTATTTTTGTCCCTGAAATCCTTAATGATTTCACAGGTACTTGTCAATTCCGACACATTCATAGGTTAGAATTGTACTATAATCTGGGGAAAAAATATTTGGCAAGCCAAATAAAATTGAGCTAACCCATTATCGCACCAAGGGTGTTCAAATGGTTCCACAGAGTATATATGTTTTCCAAAAAGTACGGTGAAATGTTATGAATAAAAGATGTAGGTAGAAAGGCGTGCATTTGCCTTTCTCCTACAGTACGTGGTAATTATGCTAATATTTTATGTTACAACTGTACCGAAGCTACTATATCAAAGCGGCAGCGGAGAAAATAATATTACTGCTGCTTTTCGGTTCAATGGCATAGTTCTTTGCGTTATAATACGATCTCTTTGGGTTACCTACTGTGTGATCTCCATTAGCTTTCGGATGGACAAGGGATCGATCACACGTTTGCTTCACAAGGCCATAGAACAGCTATTGGGCTTATTTGAACAATTCTCGTTCCCCAGAGGCGGAATGCTAAATAAACTAGGTAACCGAGAATTGGTAATTGCGTCAAATTCATACTTGTGGATGTGTCCATTTTCGTAAGCGCCACGAAACAAAGGAGAGTTTTTGGGTACCACAATGGGTGGCTTTTCGGTTTACAAAGGCCTTAACAAATGAAAGACCGAAATCTGGATTCAGTCTCTGACATGATTATCATAATAAGAGATGAATAACTTACTTTAACATGAAGACCTCTCATACCCAAATCAGTTCCTACTGAAAATAGGAAACTATTTAGCTTCAGTAGGTCAGACAGATCAGTGTTACTGTAGCGCGCTACAACATATCACACTGTCAAACCAGAACAAGATTAAAGCGCGATAATCACGAACACTGAGGAACACCGTGACTCGGGAAAATGGTACATTAATTATGATGGTATGCAAGATAATGTGCGTTTACTATCGTCATGTCGATATATCGCCATCGAAGATGTCTGTAATGTTCCAGACTTTTTGTAAATTTCATTACATTCACCAAATGGCCGTAAACATTGTAGGATATGGCGCTCGTATGACTTATTCAGTTATATTATGGTTAATAAATGATGAACAGAGGATGTTGCCGAGACGAGATGATCAAACGGTATTAAATATTGTGAGTAAAGCAATACTCAGCATATGTATTTCCATTGTCTCTGCGTGATGAAGCCGATCTATCCATGAACTCTATGATATTGCGTGACATGAGAGGATTCCCTGCTGGAGAACGGGCAGATATATATCCTTGAAAGCGCCGTACTTGGGTCGATTGGTCAACTGTTCATCGTGGTAAAATAGATAGTGTCGATTTGTGGATTAGGCGTACCAGACTAATTGTGTCGTTTATCTTCTCACGATGCTTGTAGCACATTATGACCTACGTGTAAATATCATCCACATTGCTTAGTTGCACCACAGTTTACGACACTGGTATTATGTATTGGTGTTAGTGTTGCGAGCAATACACCATGATACGCCATAAAGAAGACTTGTTAGAAATCGCTTTTGCGGATACTATACACAAAAGTATCTCCAATGTTTATCTCTGCGGTACTATATTGAAGACGTGAAACCTTTTCATAATAAGAAAAAGCAGATCAAACGTTTCAGCGTCACTTGGCATGTATAAGCTGGGCTCTTCCAATGGGAGGAATCAGCAAGTGTTTCAATTATTCGAAAACGGCTGTAAAGAAATATTAAATATTTAGGGAGAAAGTCTGACCTAATACAAGGTTTAGCGTCAATAATCAGAGCACCTTTTTCGTACGACAGTTCGAGTCATTTCCGAATGAAAATTTAAAAAGCACAAGATGTCCTGCAAGAGTAAAATGGTCAATAATTTTCAATTATGACAGCAAGATATCAAGATGGTATTTACACAAAATCTTTATCACTGACCAGTATAATTTATCCAAATGAATTTTCAAGTCGTTTTCTAGAGTATGATGAATTTCTAGAGTATGTTCAAACGGCCACTAGCCCCAGGTTTAGCGGAATATACACGAGTTACGAAACGTAGCACCAGAGACCTTGCACACTTCGATCGTTTTGTGCCGTCAGTGTATGATAGTTATCACAGAATGTGAGAAACTTTGAATGAAGGCGTTTGGTAGTTTCGCCATGTTTGACATGTTTCTGCAATATTGTTCTGTTGCGTTGATTGAAATCGTCACATTTTACACAGGATCTAGCAAATGCTGCCGGGCGAGATATGTATAAGCCGCATGTATGTCAGTCTGGAATATTGCTGCCCAGGAATAATGTCCTCATGTTTATTATTGCCACCGTGAATGTAAAATATTCGCATTAATGAAGATAAATTCGGTGCTAGGTTATTCTATGACCCTATGTCTCAGCCTCTTGAATTCTAGGCTTGTCGGCAATGGGACACCGTGGAGGGGATTACACGATTATTACAGTGTTCAGATGCAACCATTCCAAGGCTAAGACAACTAGCACTGTCTGTTATTCTTGCCCTGGGCAAAATCATTGTGAGACTTCCAAATATGAAATGGATGGTTTGGGCTCATGAAATGTCTAGTTTAGCCACGAAAAAAATCATATTAAATCAGTTAATTATTTCCAAATTTAGTTTCTAGCTCCGGCTAGAGAGATTTCTAGATTCGATGCGGAAACCGTATTCCTGTAGCTCCTATTAGACTCTCTAACCATCAATTATGACCGTGTTTCTACTCCGGAGACTGTCCCGTGCGGGTCGTATACGTAGCTCTTGTCATTGTAATTGAATTCGCAAGATGAACCGTGCTGAAGGGAGACCTCGCCCACGACAACTTTAACACCAAGCGCATGACAAAGTCCAACTAATGAATAAATTACATGGTCCATTTTGTACCACACGTGTCAAGCTTTCAAACATTCGAGAAATCACACACATCCTGATGTAATTTAGTGTTGCTTCACATAACTGTTTTTCAAGCCGTATGCTACTGATGATGGGTAAATATTAGTGCTTGTGTTTTTAAGTAACAATAGTTTTAAAACTCTGCTGGCTAAACAACTGTCATTTGATACACTGTTTAAAAGTATTGCAATTGGAAACATTCTATATCTCGCGGTATGCCAATCGCGTGTATGCAAGACTATAGAGTTCATAGCACGAAGCATAGACAAGAAGGAACCCATGTGTGTGTATTTGTCATGCGCAAGAGAGTCAGATATAGAGAATTCCCGTCAGCTGATTCCGATATACCGATCAACCATATTCTCCATTGAAAATGTGGAAGAAAATAGATAATCAGAACCCGTGCGTCAACGTGTTCCGAGTGTGGAAATTCTCCACATGCTTTGAATGAATGAGAAAGATTATCAGAGCCCCGCCCCCTGGCGTAGTTTTTTTCTGCTATGGTCGGGAAACACACAGACAACATACCCTGACAACATACCCGGACAGAACACTCGGACAACATACTGTGACAACATACCCGGACAACATACTGGGACAACATACCCTGACAACATAACCGGACAACAAACTAGGTCAATACCAGGACAACACCAGTGCATAATGAGCCACAGAACTCATCGCAACTTCTGCCTCTGACAAAGATCAGAAAGATCCGAAACCGGTCAGCGTATCCCCATGGCTACGCGCTCATCAGTTTCCTGGGATAGTATCTCCATTCTCTTGCAATTTAAACCTATTTGAAGACAACCATTTTACGGTATTATTTCCATATACAGTGTTGGAAAAGATTATAAAGTCTGGTCAATATAAGCATGTCTTCTAAAAGTGTTTTCATATGCTGATTATCGACAACACGATATGAACTGTTTAGTCACGCCTATGCTCATGACCTATGCTCATATTAGTCCGGTCTAATACCAGTAACGCGATGTGATATATGCTTTCATTGAATATTGTCTAGATAAATCCCAGTCAATCACTCACTCACCCACCCATAGCGTTATCAGCAATCATATCACGACTCAGAGTTTGTTTTTCCAGAGGACCGTATCGACAGATCACTATAGATGACATCATGCAATGTCACAGCCATCATGCTGATCGATGCAGCCATGGTATTTTTCCTATTAAATATTTTAATTATAGGCCTCTCCTCCTACCAATGACTGATCTTTCCTTAGGATGGGCGTACTGCTTTGTGTACCTAGATGAGATTGATATAAATCATGAGAACTCAATCTCCTCGTCGATTTCAGTGTGCAATGATAGTAAATCTACGAGCCCCATCTATCAACAGACGAAATCCGGAAGTGAAAGCCGGTCCAGAGAGCATACAAAGATTCACAAAACTATATCCAACAAAACTGATAACTATGGATGATGGAGAACGTAGGGAAGTGAACCTGTACACCAGGTAAACACTTATTATTAGGAGATTCGGTTGATTCCAATGAAGGAAACCAGGTCCAGGTCGGAACTTGAGCCATAGGATCATCACATATCCGATAAAAGTGGGGATATCTCATTGTGATATAAAACAAAAAGGCACTATAATTTAGACATCTGTGTAACTCAAATAATATCATTTTTGCAGTTGCATGTATTGTCTGACATTGCGTACAGACCGGCTTTAATAAACCAGCGGATACAGTTCCCTGATAAATTGATTGCATGCTGAGCTTAACATTTTATAATTCTTTAGAAATGCATTTCCTGTTGAAAAATATCAGAGATATTTTCCACCTCTGGCGTTAAGTTGTGTTGGAAATGCCAGAACATTGGCGCTATGACAATCTGTGTATCTCAGAGAAAATCAATAGCGACAATAAAAAGAGAAATAAAGGAAAGATAGTGTGATCATAGTAAATATGCAGTCAGTATATTTGTCTGTGGGTCATATGATTTCTTGTCAGTAATCCGGCCTCGTTTCCCATCACCTTTATAATATTACGTTTAATTGTAGGAATAAATCGCTTGAATGTTTTAGGAAACTGCAACAGGTACACTGAAATGATACATTTGTCCAAAAACAAATCCACAAAACAAAAAGATTTCGGTTCTATATTATTAGCGACGGAAGAATGTTTATTAGAGTAAAGAGATAAAACTAAAACTTGGACCAGCAATTAATTGGGCCAATGCATATCTTATAAATCTGATCAAAACCGGATATATACCATTCTGCGCATTGTACATGGAATGTTTTATCACTGGAACGTGATGAAATGCAGGTAATCCCTGCCAAATGTTAAATTGGTAATCTGGTAAAAGATATTGCTGAGCATTTAGCTAGAGCCAGAATTGGAAAAAACTATTCGTGTTTTATGATGAAAGTCATTGGTGATAGGTAAAGTATTATGTTGAAGAATAATCATCTGCATTTTGAAGTCGTTCGGAGTGGATAAAACGAACGTGATCATGGTGACTGTTTTAGTGATAAATATAATAACGGTACGGTACAATAAAACATTTATCATCATCCTTTGAAAGATTTCTTCATCGGGTTACAATATCATCGCTTGCTTCATGAGAGCACAGCGAACACAGTTTTAGGTGTAAAACTATGTATAATGATATCGTTGTATAAGTAAACACCAATGTGCGAAACATTATTTCTGATCAGACTAATTACAAGCGTCTAGTCCGTCATTCATAATCCAGCCGTCGTCCATTAGAGAATATCCGCGTCCATAATCCAAAGACCTATTCCATTTTCCACATAACAGTATTAGCACCAAATTCAAAAAGACAATCATAGTATACATAAACATAGGCTTGTTTCCTGCAAGAGAGAAGCGGTCAACAGTTTTCAATGATGCCGGCAAGACATCATGATGTTCCAAAAATATCAAATCCGTATCGCTGATCAGTATTCTTAATCCATAATATTCGTTATAGAGTCATCTAAAAAAAGATGTATCTCAGTCACGCTTTGATTGTGACTGTTCATATGAGTACCATGAGGATGTTGAAGTACATGGGTTCATACGGCCCCTAGCCCCGGGTTAAGCGGAATTAGACACAAGTTACGAAACGTAGCGCCATAGATCTTGCACGCTACGTTCGTATTTTGCTATCAGCATGCGATATGTATCGCCAAATTTGAGAAACTTTGAGTGGAGGCGCTTGGTGGAATAGCCCTGTTTTATAAGTTTCTGCAACAATGTTTTGTGACGTTGATTAAAATCATCACATTTAACACAGGATCTAGCAAATGCTACTAAGCGAGATATGTATACGCCATATGCAGGTCCCACTGGAATATTACTATCCAGAAAGGGATAGTTTACGATGTCGAAATTGTAATCATCTCTTTTGTCATAAAGTCGACGAGAGAGAATGCCCGCTTCATTTTTATAGAGATAGAGATCTAAATAAGATGTGCCTGTAGGGCTATCTGTAGTTTCCTTCAAATCCAGTGAAGTTCATTCACAATGAACTGTTATCACAGACAACAGGACATGCCAATTTAATTTGTGGGAGGGGGAGTTGAATATCATAGCCAATACCGAAGTAATGTTAGTCCGATTCAAATAAATACATACCACACATTTCACAAATAGATCGTAAATATAACGTTGAGGTTAATATGGAGAACTGTGCCAAGTAACTCTATTGAGAGAATGCAAACCCTATAGTATTATGTCTCTAAAAGCCCTATAGTTTGGAAGATACGGTGTCCATAGTTGGTGGTTGTAGTGCCGACAAAAAAATAGATAGACTGACGAAGAACACCACACACAACAATCAGTATCCCTTTCAAACAATGACTGAATGTTGGAATCGACGCCTTCGTTGTTAATTGAAATTCCTATTTATCATTCATCTCAATGTATTCTCTATAGTAATTCTCACTATTTTTCATGAAGCGAAATGGCATCAAACAATCTGTTTCATGGCAAAAGACACAGTGACCTATCATAGTCGGGGCTGTTAGGGATTTTTTGGTTCACATTCTTCCAAAAGCACCAAATTTGGCCCATATGTCGCCCATACCATACTATTTCGATTTTTGACAGGCACCAAGACGGGCGCCCCCTAGGGCCGCCATATTCGGCGAAATTCAATATGGTCGCCCCCCGGTTATAGTTGAATAACTAAAAGGGCTAGAAATGTCAATAATAGCACTTTTTAGTGGTTTTGAGGGTCGGAGAATCTGATTGTGATCTTATTTCAACGATTTGAGGTCAAAGTAACCCTTTAAGGTCACCCTAAAGGGCATTTTGGGGACAAATTCGCCATTATCAGTGGTTTTGGGGCAAGATATATACACTGCCTCATTCTATTGGTTTCCTGGGTTGAGTAACCCGAATCTGGGCTTATTTTGGCGATTCGGGGTAATATTTCATTTGAGAATCGCGATAGAGGTCATCCGAACCAGAGGTCAATTGTAGGTATAACACCAAAATAACCACAAATAATACCATAGAGTTTTGTGGCATTCTCCGATTCTGATCTTATTTTGAAGATTTGAGGTCAACCCATTTTGGGGTCAAAGGTCAAAGATCAACAGTTACCACTAAGAACAATCGAACGAAGATTATTCAGGAACAAATTATATTAAAATACTCCGGAGATGACATCTGCTGACAAAATGCTATAACTATGCCGCTACGCCGCTATGTGTATTTAAATGTTCGAAATACAATACAAAGATCGCTTTAGCAACAATATACCAATGATTATTGGTATCTATACCTTCTGGCTTGCGCTATCAAGAAACTGTGAAGTCGGGTCGCACCCAGTAAGGCTGTGGAAGAGGGGTAGTGCCAAGGATTTGACGGACCGAGATCGGAACAAACGGTATGGACTGAATGTCACAATATTTCTTTCCAGTACCGAAGTCCACCAAGAGTTCCGATAGACCGAGGGTCTTCAAAGACCGGACATCGCTGTCCATCGTGCGAACATAGGCTGTTGTATGACCCTCCTCCGTGGCATGTGCTAGATGCAGGAGGACCCTAGTGTCCGCCTCGGAATGGTTGCACGGTTGAAGTATTGTGAGGTCATAACGCCTGTTGAAGAACACGGGTACAGAGAAGGAGCTTTCCGCTCATGTCAGTCTTGGACATCTGTGTGCTGATGAATGAGAACGGCTCCTTTTTGTTAGCATCTTTTAAGAAGCCGCTGATCCATTCATACTTCGGGATTTTAGGGGTTCAGAAAAAGTATTGTGGCATTCCAGTTCAAACCATCTGTTCCGATCTTGGTCCGTCAAAGTCCGTGGCACTACCTCTCTTTCACAGCTTAACGGGGTGCAAGACGACTTCACAGTTTCTTGGATGTGGCAAAAAGACCGCCTGGGCAGCCTGTACAAGCATATCGGACCCCGCCGACACACTAGTGGCTCTCACGCATGATCCTGACACTCTCGAGTCCGTGCATATGGAGCTTATAGAACGCTTCGTCGTACTCATGTACAGCAAGGGATGTGGTGCAGCCGGTGTCAATGAGGCCAAGCATCACCTCTTCACTACTGCAACCAGATCGCTGGAAAACATCCCACCTCCCAAGCCGCGCTTTTGCAGCATGTGAAGCGAGCGCTGCTGCAAGCGAGTTTCTACTGGAGTCGCTTCACTCCAGCAGGGAATCCCTGACTTCAGTGAGTGGAGCTGGCACAAAGATTGCACCAGTACATGGCAACCGCTATGGACCACTCTAAGCGACACTTCTATGGCATATGCCATTCTCATGCACTGAGGTTGACTCAAGGCATGCACGGGAAGATGCAAATGCAACTGTGCCGATGTCCGATACATGACCCTCTGCAAATGCGAAGGCGGGTGCGTTAATAACGAGGGCGGTGATGACAAGTATTATTTATTGCTGGCATCATAGAGCGCAAGCCAGAATGCATAGGTAGTAAAGTAATCATTGGTATACTGTTGCTTAAGCGGTCTTTGTTTTGTATTTTGAACATTTAAATGCACGTAGCGGCATAGTTATAGCATTTTGTCAGCAGATGTCATCTCCGAAGTATTTTAGTAACATTTGTTCCTGAATAATCTTGTTTCGATTGTTTTTAGTAGCAACTGTTGATCTTTGACTTTTAATTCTCAAATGAGGTGACCATGACCTCAAATCGTCAAAATAAGGTCAGAATCTAATTCTCCGATGCCGCAAAGCCCTATGGTATTATTTGTGATTCTAGCCCTTTTGGTATTTCCTATAATTGACCTCCGGTTGATCTCTGCTTCGGGTGACATCTGTCGTGAACCTCACATGCAATATTGCCTCAAATTGTCAAAATATGGCCAGATTCGGGTTACTCAATCCCGAAAATCGATAAAATGAGTTAGTTTGTATATCTCGACTAAAAACCACTAAAAATGACGAATTTGACCCAAAAATGACCTTTAGGGTGACCTTGACCTCAAATCGTTGAAATAAGATCAGAATCAGATTCCCCGACTCCGGTAACCACTAAAAAGTTGTATTATTCATGATTCTAGCCATTTTATTGTTTTAAATACGACTGACCTCTAACCCGGGTGGCGGCCATAATGAATTTCGCCAATATGGCGGTCCCAGGGGGCGACTACCTTGGCGCCCGTCAAAAATCGAAAAGATATTGTATGGGCGACATATGGGCCAAATTTGGTGCTTTTGGAAGAATCTGAATCAAACAGTCCCTTTTATGCCCTAACATCCCGGACTATCAGACTAAAGTTATGATGGAAAGATTCAAGGCTAAGACAACTGGAACTTCCCAATGACATGTGTTTGATTTGGGGGAATACATTGCTAGTTTGACCCCGAGGTAGAAATAAAATTCATATTATTCAAGTTAATTATACGAAGATTCGGTTTCTATCACCGGGCTTGTGAGATTCCTGGATTTAACGCAGAGACCATATTTCTGTTTCCCCCTATTACCCTCTCAAGCCGTCAGTTATGACCGTCTTCTCGACTCTGGAGACTGTCTCCCATGGGTCGTACATATATCGTGTCATTGTAATTGGATTCGTAAGGTGAAATGCTTCTTGACAATAGCCTCAGCCAGGTCAATTTTAGCTTGAAGCCAGACGTGCTCCAACGTGCTCCAATACTGAATAAATTACACTCTCCATTCTGTAACACAGATGTCAAACTCTCGAATACAGGAGAGATCTCACACAACTGTATTCACGGGAAATTTAAAGACTAATTCTTGCCACACTGCTGTCTTGTTCTACCGTTTGGAATAAACATGTGTCACTCGAAACAAATTTTATATTTTCAAGCCACGATGGTAACAAGTATATATTAGTTGCTAAGGACACCTGAAAACGTTCATCAAGGACCACGGCTAACCACTGAATGCCGGGTCTAACACTTGTATTCTTCAAGGTTGTCGATAACACATTCGCTAATATAATGATGAGCTATATTTGATATTTTTTCACTATAACGTCGTACTGTGACGTTGCGCTAGTGACGTTGCGCTATAATCGGATTGACGACAGTATCATGCACCAAAGAAATTATGCAAGGACATAATGATCCAATATGGCGATACAATAGAAGTGTCGCCATGTAATGCATGAAATATGTAGCCCAGTTAACGGTTCAGGTCAACTAAATCGTATATTAATGACCAGAAAGCGGCCTATCATAGCAAATAGGATGAAGTTAACCCTGAACTGCCAGCTATAAATCTCGAGCGCCAACTGTGATGATAGTTGGATGGTTAAATTGCTTCATTAAATACGCAATTATCAATCAGGCCAGAAACGCAAATTTACAATTTTTCGCATTGTAATCGGTTTCTTCGGAAATTGAAATGGTTTATTACCGGGGAGTGCTTCAAGGCTCATGACTTCATGGTCACTGTACAATTGATGAACTCGTAGAGGAAATTTATAAACATTAGGTTGCTGCCTGAAGGACCGTCAAGTTTCGTCTGTTTCATGTTCAATGCAGAAATATTTTACGAAAGCCAGATATTATTTTGATTTATGACAATCTCTATATGTATGTCACAGCAGTCTTGATCCGCTCTCGAAAATACAAAGCGATACTCTATAGTCACGGAAATTGCTGCCGGGAAACCTTATAACCACGGACATTTCTGTCGATTTGATTATCTAAATGTATCAATAAGTGTAAATATAGCTATATCAATATCTCGTTCGCTTGTTTTAACGATACCGTCGACGATTACATCAATAAACGTAGAACATTCTGGTCATATAAGACAGGTCATTCTCACTGAACTGACCAAATCAAACACAAGATAACAAGAGTGAATGATAAGGGGTCACGCCCAATCGATCGAGACGGTTTCTCGATAAACGAGTAAAACCGATAAATTACAAGCGTCTAGTCCGTCATTCATAATTCAGCCGTCGTCCATTAGAGAATATCCGCGTCCATAATCCAAAGGCCTATTCCATATTCCATATAACAGTATTAGCACCAAATTCAAAAAGACAATCATAGTATACATAAACATAGGCTTGTTTCCTGCAAGAGAGAAGCGGTCAACAGTTTTCAATGATGCCGGCAAGACATCATGATGTTCCAAAAATATCAAATCCGTATCGCTGATCAGTATTCTTAATCCATAATATTCGTTGTGAAGTCATCTAAAGAATGATGTATCTCAGTCACGCTTTGATTGTGACTGTTCATATGAGTACCACGAGGATCTTGAAGTACATGGGTTCATACGGCCCCTAGCCCCGGGTTAAGCGGAATTAGACACAGGTTACGAAACGTAGCGCCATAGCTCTTGCACGCTACGTTCGTATTTTGCTATCAGCATGCGATATGTATCGCCAAATTTGAGAAACTTTGAGTGGAGGCGCTTGGTGGAATAGCCCTGTTTTATAAGTTTCTACAACAATGTTTTGTGACGTTGATTAAAATCGTCACATTTAACACAGGATCTAGCAAATGCTAGTAAGCGAGATATGTATACGCCATATGCAGGTCCCACTGGAATATTACTATCCAGAAAGGGATAGTTTACGATGTCGAAATTGTAATCATCTCTTTTGTCATAAAGTCGACGAGAGAGAATGCCCGCTTCATTTTTATAGAGATAGAGATCTAAATAAGATGTGCCTGTAGGGCTATCTGTAGTTTCCTTCAAATCCAGTGAAGTTCATTCACAATGAACTGTTATCACAGACAACAGGACATGCCAATTTAATTTGTGGGAGGGGGAGTTGAATATCATAGCCAATACCGAAGTAATGTTAGTCCGATTCAAATAAATACATACCACACATTTCACAAATAGATCGTAAATATAACGTTGAGGTTAATATGGAGAACTGTGCCAAGTAACTCTATTGAGAGAATGCAAACCCTATAGTATTATGTCTCTAAAAGCCCTATAGTTTGGAAGATACGGTGTCCATAGTTGGTGGTTGTAGTGCCGACAAAAAAATAGATAGACTGACGAAGAACACCACACACAACAATCAGTATCCCTTTCAAACAATGACTGAATGTTGGAATCGACGCCTTCGTTGTTAATTGAAATTCCTATTTATCATTCATCTCAATGTATTCTCTATAGTAATTCTCACTATTTTTCATGAAGCGAAATGGCATCAAACAATCTGTTTCATGGCAAAAGACACAGTGACCTATCATAGTCGGGGCTGTTAGGGATTTTTTGGTTCACATTCTTCCAAAAGCACCAAATTTGGCCCATATGTCGCCCATACCATACTATTTCGATTTTTGACAGGCACCAAGACGGGCGCCCCCTAGGGCCGCCATATTCGGCGAAATTCAATATGGTCGCCCCCCGGTTATAGTTGAATAACTAAAAGGGCTAGAAATGTCAATAATAGCACTTTTTAGTGGTTTTGAGGGTCGGAGAATCTGATTGTGATCTTATTTCAACGATTTGAGGTCAAAGTAACCCTTTAAGGTCACCCTAAAGGGCATTTTGGGGACAAATTCGCCATTATCAGTGGTTTTGGGGCAAGATATATAAACTGCCTCATTCTATTGGTTTCCAGGGTTGAGTAACCCGAATCTGGGCTTATTTTGGCGATTCGGGGTAATATTTCATTTGAGAATCGCGATAGAGGTCATCCGAACCAGAGGTCAATTGTAGGTATAACACCAAAATAACCACAAATAATACCATAGAGTTTTGTGGCATTCTCCGATTCTGATCTTATTTTGAAGATTTGAGGTCAACCCATTTTGGGGTCAAAGGTCAAAGATCAACAGTTACCACTAAGAACAATCGAACGAAGATTATTCAGGAACAAATTATATTAAAATACTCCGGAGATGACATCTGCTGACAAAATGCTATAACTATGCCGCTACGCCGCTATGTGTATTTAAATGTTCGAAATACAATACAAAGATCGCTTTAGCAACAATATACCAATGATTATTGGTATCTATACCTTCTGGCTTGCGCTATCAAGAAACTGTGAAGTCGGGTCGCACCCAGTAAGGCTGTGGAAGAGGGTAGTGCCAAGGATTTGACGGACCGAGATCGGAACAAACGGTATGGACTGAATGTCACAATATTTCTTTCCAGTACCGAAGTCCACCAAGAGTTCCGATAGACCGAGGGTCTTCAAAGACCGGACATCGCTGTCCATCGTGCGAACATAGGCTGTTGTATGACCCTCCTCCGTGGCATGTGCTAGATGCAGGAGGACCCTAGTGTCCGCCTCGGAATGGTTGCACGGTTGAAGTATTGTGAGGTCATAACGCCTGTTGAAGAACACGGGTACAGAGAAGGAGCTTTCCGCTCATGTCAGTCTTGGACATCTGTGTGCTGATGAATGAGAACGGCTCCTTTTTGTTAGCATCTTTTAAGAAGCCGCTGATCCATTCATACTTCGGGATTTTAGGGGTTCAGGAAAAGTATTGTGGCATTCCAGTTCAAACCATCTGTTCCGATCTTGGTCCGTCAAAATCCGTGGCACTACCTCTCTTTCACAGCTTAACGGGGTGCAAGACGACTTCACAGTTTCTTGGATGTGGCAAAAAGACCGCCTGGGCAGCCTGTACAAGCATATCGGACCCCGCCGACACACTAGTGGCTCTCACGCATGATCCTGACACTCTCGAGTCCGTGCATATGGAGCTTATAGAACGCTTCATCGTACTCATGTACAGCAAGGGATGTGGTGCAGCCGGTGTCAATGAGGCCAAGCATCACCTCTTCACTACTGCAACCAGATCGCTGGAAAACATCCCACCTCCCAAGCCGCGCTTTTGCAGCATGTGAAGCGAGCGCTGCTGCAAGCGAGTTTCTACTGGAGTCGCTTCACTCCAGCAGGGAATCCCTGACTTCAGTGAGTGGAGCTGGCACAAAGATTGCACCAGTACATGGCAACCGCTATGGACCACTCTAAGCGACACTTCTATGGCATATGCCATTCTCATGCACTGAGGTTGACTCAAGGCATGCACGGGAAGATGCAAATGCAACTGTGCCGATGTCCGATACATGACCCTCTGCAAATGCGAAGGCGGGTGCGTTAATAACGAGGGCGGTGATGACAAGTATTATTTATTGCTGGCATCATAGAGCGCAAGCCAGAATGCATAGGTAGTAAAAGTAATCATTGGTATACTGTTGCTTAAGCGGTCTTTGTTTTGTATTTTGAACATTTAAATGCACGTAGCGGCATAGTTATAGCATTTTGTCAGCAGATGTCATCTCCGAAGTATTTTAGTAACATTTGTTCCTGAATAATCTTGTTTCGATTGTTTTTAGTAGCAACTGTTGATCTTTGACCTTTAATTCTCAAATGAGGTGACCATGACCTCAAATCGTCAAAATAAGGTCAGAATCTAATTCTCCGATGCCGCAAAGCCCTATGGTATTATTTGTGATTCTAGCCCTTTTGGTATTTCCTATAATTGACCTCCGGTTGATCTCTGCTTCGGGTGACATCTGTCGTGAACCTCACATGCAATATTGCCTCAAATTGTCAAAATATGGCCAGATTCGGGTTACTCAATCCCGAAAATCGATAAAATGAGTTAGTTTGTATATCTCGACTAAAAACCACTAAAAATGACGAATTTGACCCAAAAATGACCTTTAGGGTGACCTTGACCTCAAATCGTTGAAATAAGATCAGAATCAGATTCCCCGACTCCGGTAACCACTAAAAAGTTGTATTATTCATGATTCTAGCCATTTTATTGTTTTAAATACGACTGACCTCTAACCCGGGTGGCGGCCATAATGAATTTCGCCAATATGGCGGTCCCAGGGGGCGACTACCTTGGCGCCCGTCAAAAATCGAAAAGATATTGTATGGGCGACATATGGGCCAAATTTG
Organism: Hanleya hanleyi; assembly: GCA_036873755.1. NCBI lineage: Eukaryota > Metazoa > Mollusca > Polyplacophora > Lepidopleurida > Hanleyidae > Hanleya > Hanleya hanleyi. The sequence continues at coordinate 41,720 of JAVTVY010049147.1, forward strand.
GTGCTTTTGGAAGAATCTGAATCAAACAGTCCCTTTTATGCCCTAACATCCCGGACTATCAGACTAAAGTTATGATGGAAAGATTCAAGGCTAAGACAACTGGAACTTCCCAATGACATGTGTTTGATTTGGGGGAATACATTGCTAGTTTGACCCCGAGGTAGAAATAAAATTCATATTATTCAAGTTAATTATACGAAGATTCAGTTTCTATCACCGGGCTTGTGAGATTCCTGGATTTAACGCAGAGACCATATTTCTGTTTCCCCCTATTACCCTCTCAAGCCGTCAGTTATGACCGTCTTCTCGACTCTGGAGACTGTCTCCCATGGGTCGTACATATATCGTGTCATTGTAATTGGATTCGTAAGGTGAATGCTTCTTGACAATAGCCTCAGCCAGGTCAATTTTAGCTCGAAGCCAGACGTGCTCCAACGTGCTCCAATACTGAATAAATTACACTCTCCATTCTGTAACACAGATGTCAAACTCTCGAATACAGGAGAGATCTCACACAACTGTATTCACGGGAAATTTAAAGACTAATTCTTGCCACACTGCTGTCTTGTTCTACCGTTTGGAATAAACATGTGTCACTCGAAACAAATTTTATATTTTCAAGCCACGATGGTAACAAGTATATATTAGTTGCTAAGGACACCTGAAAACGTTCATCAAGGACCACGGCTAACCACTGAATGCCGGGTCTAACACTTGTATTCTTCAAGGTTGTCGATAACACATTCGCTAATATAATGATGAGCTATATTTGATATTTTTTCACTATAACGTCGTACTGTGACGTTGCGCTAGTGACGTTGCGCTATAATCGGATTGACGACAGTATCATGCACCAAAGAAATTATGCAAGGACATAATGATCCAATATGGCGATACAATAGAAGTGTCGCCATGTAATGCATGAAATATGTAGCCCAGTTAACGGTTCAGGTCAACTAAATCGTATATTAATGACCAGAAAGCGGCCTATCATAGCAAATAGGAAGAAGTTAACCCTGAACTGCCAGCTATACATCTCGAGCGCCAACTGTGATGATAGTTGGATGGTTAAATTGCTTCATTAAATACGCAATTATCAATCAGGCCAGAAACGCAAATTTACAATTTTTCGCATTGTAATCGGTTTCTTCGGAAATTGAAATGGTTTATTACCGGGGAGTGCTTCAAGGCTCATGACTTCATGGTCACTGTACAATTGATGAACTCGTAGAGGAAATTTATAAACATTAGGTTGCTGCCTGAAGGACCGTCAAGTTTCGTCTGTTTCATGTTCAATGCAGAAATATTTTACGAAAGCCAGATATTATTTTGATTTATGACAATCTCTATATGTATGTCACAGCAGTCTTGATCCGCTCTCGAAAATACAAAGCGATACTCTATAGTCACGGAAATTGCTGCCGGGAAACCTTATAACCACGGACATTTCTGTCGATTTGATTATCTAAATGTATCAATAAGTGTAAATATAGCTATATCAATATCTCGTTCGCTTGTTTTAACGATACCGTCGACGATTACATCAATAAACGTAGAACATTCTGGTCATATAAGACAGGCCATTCTCACTGAACTGACCAAATCAAACACAAGATAACAAGAGTGAATGATAAGGGGTCACGCCCAATCGATCGAGACGGTTTCTCGATAAACGAGTAAAACCGATAAATTACAAGCGTCTAGTCCGTCATTCATAATTCAGCCGTCGTCCATTAGAGAATATCCGCGTCCATAATCCAAAGGCCTATTCCATATTCCATATAACAGTATTAGCACCAAATTCAAAAAGACAATCATACTATACATAAACATAGGCTTGTTTCCTGCAAGAGAGAAGCGGTCAACAGTTTTCAACGATGCCGGCAAGACATCATGATGTTCCAAAAATATCAAATCCGTATCGCTGATCGGTATTCTTAATCCATAATATTCGTTGTGAAGTCGTCATCTAAAGAATGATGTATCTCAGTCACGCTTTGATTGTGACTGTTCATATGAGTACCACGAGGATCTTGAAGTACATGGGTTCATACAGCCCCTAGCCCCGGGTTAAGCGGAATTAGACACAAGTTACGAAACGTAGCGCCATAGCTCTTGCACGCTACGTTCGTATTTTGCTATCAGCATGCGATATGTATCGCCAAATTTGAGAAACTTTGAGTGGAGGCGCTTGGTGGAATAGCCCTGTTTTATAAGTTTCTGCAACAATGTTTTGTGACGTTGATTAAAATCATCACATTTAACACAGGATCTAGCAAATGCTACTAAGCGAGATATGTATACGCCATATGCAGATCCCACTGGAATATTACTGTCCAGAAAAGGATAGTTTACGATGTCGAAATTGTAATCATCTCTTTTGTCATAAAATCGACGAGAGAGAATGCCCGCTTCATTTTTGTAGAGATATAGATCTAAATATGATGTGCCTGTAGGGCTATCTGTAGTTTCCTCCAAATCCAGTGAAGGTGGATATATATCCTTCACTGCGTCATTTATATAGCGATTATCCACAGCGAGAAGATCGTCTATATGGCGTTTGGTGAATGAGAAGGAACGGGCTTTGAATGGATCGGTTTTTGAAAGCGCCTGCATATAGTCATATTCATAAGAGAACAGATATAGGTCAGCCAACAGGGGTGCACAATTAGTACCCATTGGAATACCTATATGCTGTTGATATATTGTGCTGCCAAATTTCACATAGATATTTTTAATGAGAAATTCAAGCAACTCTATAAACAAAGAAACATCCTCGTCTCGAAGGGTCCCGGTTTATCTCTATCGATTGTTGTCCCGGTTTGCTCCCGGTTTTCTCTCGAAGTAAAAGTCCATCTCGATCCCCCTCGAAATAAGTCGACTTGCTTCGAGAATGAAATCGGGATGCCTTCAAATGAAGGGTGAACCATTCGGAAGACGTATGCTCGCTCTATATGTACTTCTCTGTGGCAGCGAGACGAATACCGGCGAGTACATATGTGATTAAGCCATGGATAATGAAGTACATTGAACTTGATTTTTTTAACATTATTTTGTTATTCCGTCTAGAGATCTGTAGTCGTATACTTGCTCTGACAGCGAAATAAACTGAATTACATAATTTGGCTCATCATTATTCAGTGTAAATTATTTCGAACCTGTTTTAGAATTTGAATCACTTTATTAGATATGTCCATTAACTGCGAATTGTAAGAAATTCTACAAATCTGGAATAAAATTCCATATGTTCTGAAAGTATATCAGAATGGGAGGATTTGCTTGATATTACTTATTTGATAAGATCTTGACTTGAAAAATTATTGTACCACGTCTCTTCAAAGATTTCCCCGGTTTTCAGAAATACAGCAGCTTTTAAAACCACAGGAAAGTCTGGTAATGCATTGGAAACCGGATAATATAAACATAAACGCGCGATCGAAGTGTTTGAGCATTCCATATAAGCTTTTCACACTGACAACACGTGGTATTGTTGTAGTGAAATGTACATGAACGTTAATTTTAAGCCTGATTGCACTCTGAATTGGGCGCTAATTACTTTCATTTCCCTCTCCTCTTCGCTGTTGTTTGAATTATCAACACCTCTTGTTCCGATTGTCATTATTTCCGCTAACCACTACCAGGCAAGCTTATATCAGAAATAATCTCCTTACTTGAATTATATTTCAAGACAGTAATTCTCAGTAAAATGGAATCTGCAACGAACATTACAAAATTATAGAACAAATTACACACCGAGGTTAAAACACCGGTCAAACACTTCATTTTTCGGGTGAAACGATCCATGTTTGGGTTAAAACAATTTTATGGAATAATAATTATAACATGCTTTCATATCAGTATTATTCAGATTATATCCAGTTGATGTGCCATTTATTCCGCGTCGGATATTAGATTACAATCAGTGTGTGCGAAAATCATTCAATCCTATATTCTTAACTTATACAGATAAATGAAACGTTTTCACTCAATTGAATTCAGATCATGGATATATCTATTGAACATATAATAACCTGAAATTCTATTTTAGGCTGCGACATGCTTATACGACGGTCGCCCTCACAAAATATGGTACCCGCACAACACTCTGATCGCTTTAAAACTAAGAAACGACCAATTTAAGTCCAACAAAACACGGACATATACAAACCGGGACCCCCTTCGAGATTACCGATCAATTTCGTATCCATCTCGAAAACCGGGACGTTTCGATCGAGATAGAACCGGGAGCAAACCGGGAGACGTCGTCAGGGGTCCCGGTTCTGCCCTCCCGGTTTCAGCCGAGAAATTTCTCGATCCATCTCGAATGCATCGAGAAAGTGCCTCGATTAATTGGACGTGACCCCCAAAGATGCCGGTCTACTGACAAAAAGTCATCCCACAGGCAAATATACTGACTGCATATTTCTATAAACATCACAATAACCATAATTGATCCAGGTGAAGATTCGTATCCCAGCCACGCTTTTATTGTGACTGTTCATGTGGACATCCGGTTTGAGCGGTATTAGATATAAATATTCAAGGGCGATGATGTAATAGCTGAATCAAGTCATCTGATGCAAAATAATGAATTATGTGACCGTTCAATAGAAGAAACAGCCCAAACAAGGGAACGTTAAAAGAAAGCAAATTGTTATTCCGAATACAAGTATATAGACCCGACGTCGTCCAAGCGCTTAATTCGTCACCACGTTTACCAGTCACAAAACTATACACAATGATGTGTACAGGGGGCAAGCCTCAGAGACGAAACGTTCACCAGTCACAATACTATAATCACAATGATGTGTACAGGGGGCAAGCCTCGGGGACGAAACGTTCACCAGTCACAAAACTATAATCACAATGATGTGTACAGGGGGCAAGCCTCGGGGACGAAACGTCCACCAGCAGAATCTCACCATGTACACAGAGAAAAAGATAGTGACTGCATATTTCTACAAATCTTTCTATGAACTGATCCCTACGATAATTTGGATGTTTTTATTGTAGATGTTCATGTTCATGTGAACATCTTGAATGGCATGATCACACGGCAGCTAGTACCGGCCTGAGCGGTATGATCACACACGGCAGCTAGTACCGGCCTGAGCGGTATGATCACACACGGCAGCTAGTACCGGCCTGAGCGGTATGATCACACACGGCAGCTAGTACCGGCCTGAGCGGTATGATCACACACGGCAGCTAGTACCGGCCTGAGCGGTATGATCACACACGGCAGCTAGTACCGGCCTGAGCGGTATGATCACACACGGCAGCTAGTACCGGCCTGAGCGGTATGATCACACACGGCAGCTAGTACCGGCCTGAGCGGTATGATCACACACGGCAGCTAGTACCGGCCTGAGCGGTATCAGATACAATATTTAAGGGTGATGATGTAATAGCCCTGTCAGGTCATCTGATGGACAGCGATGAACTATGTGCCCGTTAGATAGAAGAAACGGCCCAAACGAAAGAGTATTAAATAAATTAAACTTCTTATTCAGAACACATATCTGTGATCCGACCATTTCAAAAGAATACAACACTTCTTCGACTTCTTCGTCCTCATATCTATTAGTCAAAATTGCACTGTTATCGAAGTCCTTATTTCAACATTGAAATTCTAGGGTAACTTTGCAAGTGAAGGGTTACACACATTTGCAAGAAATTATGTGTTGATAATCACATGGATGTCCTGATAACAGGCTTTGTAATAACATCCCAAAACCATTGAAATGGTAACAGCTGACAGCAATTCGTTCATCCATCATGCCAATGTCACCTGTTCGACCAAGGCAAACGTATCGATAGTATGAATCGTGTTTGCAGTACTATCCCATAAACTGACCTACGCACTACATCGCCCAAGCTCGGCTGATTTACTGTGGCTCGTGATCGCCAGCTCAAAATCATGACAAACATGCAATCGTTGGCTAATGAAATTGGTCGTTATATATGCACACAGTTGGCATAAACAATCGACTTTGACCGGATTTGAAATTGGGATAAGAGCGAAATATTCAATCATGGAATCTAAACAAATTAGGGAACTTTCCTAAGAGAGAAGGATTAGTTCAGAGGAAGGAAAACAACAATTACTTTCCATGCTTTTTTAAAGATATCCCCGTATATGATGTACGTTGTTACAGCCAAGACTCGAAAACAGAGCGACTTAGCGGGACCCGTCTTCCTACGTATAAATATAGTATATCCTTTCCATTCGAATACTTCTGTTATTGGTTTAATTGATTACCGTATATGGAATTTGTCAAACACAACTCCTTCAATTTGTCGTCTGATTCCTTGCAATTTTCTATAGAATGTTCCGCTACGATAGCAGCCAAGTTTCTCCCTCAATATGAATATTCATTGCCATATGACCCGTTTGACTAATATTATTTTGTAGACGTTGGAGTTAGTTTTCGTCCTCAGTCGCTTCTCCATTGGATAGCTCATGTCATATTTCACATCTTGCGATCACGTGCCACAGTGGTATGTCAGTAGAGAAATAGCAGAGCTACATGTAGGGCGATTTAATTGGCAGGTTTGCATATTGGGAGTGTTTTTTGTGGCAGTGTAGCGTGCTTTGCATGACGTTTCAGATAGGCTTTGGTGTCCCACTATACCCTCTCTGTACAATTTCGGTCCAACTGTACTGATAGACAAAAGTTCATTGGCATATGAAAATGGGGATATTTGAGACAAATATTTTCATCAAAATACATCTTGCTGAAAATCTCAGAGTATCGTCTTTGAAACTACTATCAAAAGTACGGGTGTAGAAGGAGTTAAGTGACGTTACATGTTACAAAAATGTTACATATCATACCAATGCACAAAAAACGGTTGATTTCGTGATTCCCTCCACGATATAATGATGGTTTATCATTCGAATTGATGATCAGTAAATTATACTAATTCAAACACATCGGTTTTCTTGGTCCTGTTGGATAATAGCTAATGAATTCTAGGGTTTTCAGGGTGCTGAGTTATCCTAATTTCCTTCAAGAAATATTTTTATTGGATTTCAATTAATATTCAAGGTGAATGCGATAAAAGCAACGTTCCTCGTCTAGCTCCTCGCACATTGATAACTTGAAAACGAGGACAAAACTTAGAAAAATATACTAGGGTATGATTCATTAGCCCGACGAATGCAGAATAACGCGAAATTTATTACAAAGCTGAATTGTCCTTCGACTGAAAACCCAGAGTGAACTACTGGCGAGAGCATTTGAGATGTTAATAGTTGGACGTCAATAGCGCCTTGGCATTTGTATTAATCCAGTACACTGTTGGGGACTGGGTTTTCTTACACCGGTACCTAATGTTTCACCTCTACAATTGTGCGTAAAGAAACGATTTGTCTCCCGAATAATCTCCCCAGAGCAGGTTTAATCATCTATCGAAAGTCAGTTGTACGAATGGATCTGATCAACAGATTACATACCGCGCTTAATTTCGTGGATTAGAATATACTTTAAAAGACATTGCCTATTGAAAACTATCAGGGCTATTCCCGCCTATGGTGCAAAGATCTGGTGGAAATGCCAGGTCGCGCTGCTTTTACCGATGGTGGACCTTAGGAAAAATCAATTGCCGCAATAAAAAAACGACTTACAGGAAGGTAGTGAGGCCCACATGGAAGGAAATTACTTGAATTATGTAGGAAAACTGATTCAGGCACGCTCAAATGATCAATCTATCCACAATGAATCGATCCAGGGAGGACCAATGAAATCCAGCAGAGGATTCCGGACGTATAACGCGTATATTTATAGTGACTGGTGGCAGAGTATATGATAGTGAAGAGGCAGGGATGAAGTTAAAGGACAGCTTTTCATCTCGAGTGCCAACTGTGATGACATTTTATGACGGTTGAATTGTTTCGTTAAATACGCAATTATCAATCCTGCCAGAAACGGAAGTTTAGTAATTTCCACATTGTAATCGTTTTTCTTGTAGAATAAAATGATTGATGGCAAGGAAGGGCTGCAACTCTATAACCATGATAACAAGGGTGAAATTGATAACCTGACAGAGAATCGTAGGTTGCATGGAGTCTGACTGGCGGAAAGCTTGGCGTGGTTCATGTTGCAACTGTTATTAATGCCATTGTACATGTTCTAGTGAGATTATGTTGTGGAAAAACCTTGAAAGAATGTATCGACAGAGATAAGGAGGTTGGGTGAAGAAACACAGTTCGTTGGCATGTCCGTTTCAAATAACCCGGTGTTGAGAACTTGATACACAATGACAATTGTTTGTAGAACAAGATCATATATTACAATAGCAAACGGTCAGAAACACGGCTATCAATGTGTTAACATATATTGAAAGGTAAACCGCTTGGCAAATATCGATGAATGTGCTATCGTGATGAGAGCATCAACAACATGGGATCTTGGAGATGCGATGTTAATTTCGTCATACAATGCTCGACTAATGTAATATGTGGTATGTTTGCTCCAGTTACAATGTATTATGAATTATAGCCCGATAGGCATTGAGGTGATAGTATCGACAGGTGCTACACTGTCATGAAATTGGTCAATGTTGTCACGTGATAGAGGAGAAAATAGCGCCGGCGTAGTCAGAATTTACAGCACCATCAACACTTAAAGATTAAGCCGCCCCGATATATCATTTTTAGTCTAACTTTCTCTAGAACTGAAGATCGATCAATGTTCTACTGTGATGATATCGTAAAGAGAATGGTTATTACCTTGGACACGCGAGGTAAATTTCAACATATTATGCTTAAATACCCTAGAAAAGGTATACAGTGTGTTTGACAGACTTTCAATGTAAGGAGATAGTATTGACAGATCATATACCTTCGTGAAATCGCTATAAGGTATTACACCATATAGTAGAATATATCATATGCCTGATGGTCAGCTGTATAACGGTTTGATATAATGTTGCGGCTAAAGATTTGGGGCCCAGACATTTCGAACGATAATATGATACCATTTGCATTTGGTCATTTACTGCTGAGCGGCACCCGTAAACGGAGAAACCAGCAATACTAATTGCTGGTATGGGAGTAGAATAGGTAAATAGATCTAGAGTGCCATTATCTATACAGACTAGACTTTTGTGTTAAATGCCGTCATTTTCATCTGACGACGATACAGCTCGCCCATACCCAGTGTACGAGTTGTCACAGCGACACAGCTCACCAATTACCAATATACGAGTTGTCAGAGTATTTCCATCATAGCTCTCTAGATTTGTATCTAATACCGCTTATGCCGGTGCTAGGGACTGTGGTCATGTCATCCAAGTTGCCACATGAACAGGTACAATAAAAGCGTACCTGAGATACAACACAATCACAAATCGTTAGATTCTTGGTATGTGCTTTAGAATAGGTGAATCAGAAGACTATAATGTGAAGTCATGTGGCTCTGCCAGTGTGTCGGCATCTCTTTCCACTTCCCTTATATGTGTTGTAATTAAAGTTTTCGTTGATCAGTTGATCGTGCGCGCTTGGTGAATATGCGTGTGTGTGACGACGACATGAGGAAATAACTATTATGATAACCTGTAAACAGAGCGCTTATATTTAGTAAGAGCCTAATTGGTACTATGATGTTTTGCTATCCATGTTTCAATGAGACAGATATATTACCTTTTGTAAGTAATGTAGACCTAGATTATGCACATTTCAAAGACAACATTTACAACAACAAAATGTATCACTGTCTTATGCACGTTCACATAGTGAGGTTGAAAACTGTTTCGATCGGAAATTCGGGAAACTTGAGAGTGACCTAAAATTTAGAAGAATGTTTTTACGAGAGCCTGCTGGCAGTTCGATACCTTTTAGCATATCATTCAGCAGTACACATAAAACACAAATAAACTGAAATTTGTTTTTCTTTGGAATCCTTGGCCCCGAGGTTGATACTCTGTACATAGTCATTTTTAGCTAGTCATTTTGAACTTTATATTATCAAGGCGGGGATTAAGCGCTTGGTCGCGCCGGACTTCTGACTGGTGTTCTTGAATAAGAACTTGCACTGTACCAGTATTTTCCCCAATTCACAGAGCTCTTTCTTCATTTGCTATTCTATATTCTTATCTAATTCAACGTAAGCCGGTGGCGGGGCCGCGTGGCCATTTCAGTGAATATGTTCACATGAACACGTACAATAAAAGCGTGGAGGAGATACAGAACTTCATTTTTGATCCTCCAATATCGGCCTGTGGGGTCATGTGACTTCTTGTCACTACATCGGCACTTCCCTCCACCACGGTATGGTTTCCTAGTGGAATATTCCGCTTAACATTCAGCTCAGAAATGTAAATATTTCTTCGAGTGTTTGGTTGATACTGCGTGGATATTAACTGCGATTAATATAATAACGATGCAATCATGTGGGAATGTACATGTTACGGTGGCCCATCCGGACATCGACTAAAAAAATAAATAGTTTTCTCACTTCTTCATTACTTTTTATGAATTTCTAAAGGATTTCTCTATTATTCGCATATTTTCTTCAAACAGTTTCTAGTTATCGCAGACTTTCTAAGGATTTCTGTCATTCCTAGTAACGTCGTAAAAATTTCTTCATCCTTCAGTCACGGAAAACCAAACAAAATTCTTGAAAACCGTCACACCCAGGTGTAAACGCTTCAACCGCGTCGGAAACCTTTCTATAAAGGTAGAAAACTTAACACCGCGGTCGAACAGAAATGTTACAATAGATATGTCGCCTTGTTATGCATGAAATATATAGCCCATGGGCAGTTACTGATTCAGGTCAACTAAATCGTATATTTATGACCAGGAAACTGTGTATAAAGCAAAGAAGAAGAAGTTTAACCTGAACAGCCAGCTGTAAATCTCGAGCGCCAACTGTGACGATAATTGAACGATTGAATTGGTTCATTAAATAGCCAATTATCATTCAGGCCAGAAACATAAATTTACAATTTTCGCATTGTAATCGGTTTCTCCGGAAATTAAAATGGTTAATTACCGAGGAGAGTTTCAAGGCTCATAACTTCATGATCAATGTACAATTGATGAACTAGCAGAGGAAATCGTTTATCAATGGATTGCTGCCCGAAGAAAGTCTTCTGTTTCATGTTCAATGCAGAAATATTTCACGAAAGCCAGATATTATTTTGATTTCTGAAAATCCCTGTAAGCATGTCACAGTATAGTCTTGATCCTCTGTCGAAAATACAATTGCGATACTCTATAGTCACGGAAATTGCTGCTGGGAAACCTTATAGCCACGGACATTTCTATCGATTTGACAGTCGAAAAATATCAATAAGGGTAAATATAGCTAGATGAATATCTCTAAAAATAAACCGTAATTCGTTCGTTGTGTTTTAACGATTCATTCAAAGATTACATCAATACCTGGAACATTCTGGTCATATTAGATAGGTCATTCTCTCTGATCATTTCAACATACCACAAGATTCCTTCATCTATTTGCTAAGACTACAGTGCAGTCGAAGTCTTTACTTCAATATGCAGAATAGTGCCAAATGATTTTCTCATGATTGTATCACGCAAGATGACATTTCCAGGTAAAGATTTGAACAATATATTACCTTGTTGACATAATAGAAGTCCTCGTAACTGAAAGGCTACACAAATTTGCAAAAATTTATGTTTTGGCAAGCATATGAATGTCCCGATAACAGGCTTCGTGATAACATTCCAAAACCGTTGAAATGGCAACAACTGACGGCAATGCGTTCATCTTTCATGACAATATCACCTGCTTGACCAAGGCTAACGTATGAAGCGTATATTTCAAATAATATAATCGTATGTCAAGTTCGAACAGTGATGAAATTTGGACCGTTGGATCGCTTCATTAAATACTCAACTATAAATCAGGTCAGTAACGGTAATTCAGAGATTGAACATTCATATCGGTTGTCAATGGCAAATGCAATGCTTGATGACTATCTGGAAACTCTATATGACAAAAGTAAAATTGATAAACTGGCAACTTAAATCGTGTAATGTTGGTTTGGAGCCCAACAGAAGGAAAGCTGCGAAAACTAAACATTGTAAGTCATTAGAGCGAGATTATTTTGGGGAGGAATTTAAATTTCATTTCTGAAATTGTTTCCGTGCCAGGTATATGGTGACTGCCTATCGACGGTTATACGTATTGAAGCCAACTGTGACGCCATTTCGTGACGATTGATTTGGTCCGATCAATCAGGCTAAATATAATCTCAAAACGATGTGTATGTCGTGACATCATGGGAGAACCACTGAGAATAGCAACTTTTGTAGTACTCACCCATATTAATCGCCCTAGCTCTGCTGATTTAGGATGCACATGCTACTGTGGCACGTGATCGCCGGCTCAAAATAATGACATACTCAAATTGGTCGTGATTCTTGCGCACAGTTGGCATAAACAATCGACACTGTTCTGATAGCTGCAGATGGGATATCACATAGTTAGGCAAGAGCGAAATATGTAGCTATGGAATCAAAATAGGGATCTTTCCTAACAGAGAATCAGCAGTGCAGAAAAAAGGGGACGACAGTTACTTTCCAATGCTTCTTTAACGAGGTCCCAGAATACGAATTGCGCTGCTATAGCCGAACCATAGAAGCAGAGCGACCCTTCTTCAGACGTACAAATAAAGTACAATGTTTCCATTCGAAGACTTTCCGTTATTGGTATAGTTGATGTTCCGTCAATTTCTCCCTCATGATCAGTTTGACCAATACAATTTTATATATGTTTTCGGTATAATTGTACTGATAGAAACGAGTTCAGCGATTGCCTGTCGTTGGCATACGGAAATTTGGGGAATTCTAAGACAAATATTTTCATCAAAATACATCTGGCTAAGCTGGAAATCTCAGAATATCATTTTTGAGACTATGTTCCATTGATGTTTATGACCGTGTTGATGTCAGTTTGGAACTGTCAACACTTCCGATACAGAAGAAGTGAAGGGCTCGCGCAACCTAGCAATGAATGCTACATGTGCTTCGAATGCACGGAAAATGTTATTTTGTGATTCCTGTTGTGATATAGAGATGGTTTGTCATTCGAATTGATGACCAACGAATTATACAAATTCAAACACATTGGTTCTCTTGGTTCTCTTAGATCGCTACTAAATTCTAGGTTGTTAAAGATGTCGAATTCTCCAAATTTCCATCTTCACATTTCAAGTTAAATACTACACTAACGTTCCGTCATTTACCTTGATCTAATGAACAGAGTAAATTATTCGAACCGGGGAAACGCACGTGATGTCAATAAGCCAATCTAGATAGGAGCTTGCCAACACCGTGCAGTGAGGATTTTCTTTGATGTATGTCTGTGTGATTTCCAAATATGGCAAGTGGTGGTTGTATTTATGATTATTTCCTTGGAATAGCCAATCAAATTTGACTTTTAAAGAGGTCATACATTGCACTTCTCCTAATATCGACCACAGAATATTTATAGAGCTGTGACATCAGCAGACCCATATTCTTATCAGATAATGTGTTATGTTCAGCCAAGGCAACACGTGTATAGTGTTAGACTTGGGTATGTAGATGCAAATTTCGTTCAAGAAACGTTTTTTTTTATTTCAATGAATTATATTTATAGTGAATGCGACGAAAGCGACCTCCACCTAGCTCCTCGCACATTGATGACTTGAAAACGAGGACAAATCTTGCGCAAAATACTAGCGTATGAATCATTAGCCCGACTTACGCAGAATAACGCGGAAGTTATTCGAAGGGTGGATTGTCCATCGCCTGAAAATATGGTAGAACCATGGCATTTGTATTAACCCAGTACACTGCTGGGAACTGAGTTATCTAACACCGGTACCCAATTACAAGCGTCTAGTCCGTCATTCATAATCCAGCCGTCGTCCATTAGAGAATATCCGCGTCCATAATCCAAAGAACTATTCCATTTCCATATAACAGTATTAGCACCAAATTCGAAAAAGACAATCATAGTATACATAAACATAGGCTTGTTTCCTGCAAGAGAGAAGCGGTCAACAGTTTTCAATGATGCCGGCAAGACATCATGATGTTCCAAAAATATCAAATCCGTATCGTTTCACGTCTACAATTTTGCGTAAAGAAAGGATTTGTCTCCCAAATAATCTCCCCAGAACAGGTTTAATCATCTTTCGGAAGTCAGTTGTACCTTTTGCACAAAACTGCGATTAGATCTGATCAACAGATTACACACTGCGCTTAACATCGGGGATAGAATATATCTTCAGAGACATTGCCTGTTGGAAACTGTCGAGGCTATTCCCGCCTATGTATAAAGGTCTGGTGGAAATGTTAGATCGTGCTGCTATAACCGATTGTGGACCACAGAAAAAATCAATTGCCGCAATAAAAAACGATTTAAAGCAAGGTCGTGCGGCCCACATGGAAGGAAATTACTTGAATTATGTAGGAAAACTGATTCAGGCACGCTCAAATGACCAATTTATCCACAATGAATCGCACGAGAAGACCAACGAAAACCCAGCAAAGTATTCCGGACGTATAACGCGTATATTTATAGTGACTGATGGGAGGTTATATTATAGTAAAGAGGCGGAGGGGAAGTTAACTCGCAGCTACACATCACGAATGCCAACTGTGGTGACATTTCGCGACGGTTGGATTGCTTCGTTAAATACGTAATTATCAATCAGGCCAGGAAGAGAAGTTTAGTAATTTTCACATTGTAATCGTTTTTCTTGTAGAATTAAATGATTGATAGCCAGGAAGTGTTGCAACTCTATCCATGATAATAAGGGTGAATTTGGTCAACAAAGAAAGCATCAAATGTTGGGCTCTGGCGGCCGAAAATCTTTGCGTGGTTCATGCTAATTACAAGCGTCTAGCCCGTCATTCATAATCCAGCCATCGTCCATTAGAGAATATTAAAACTGTCATCAGTATCATTATACATGTTCTAGTTGTGGAAAAACTTTAAAGAATACATCGACAGAGATAAGGAGTTTGGAAGAAGAAACACAGTTCCTTGGCATGTCCTTTTTCAAAGAACCTGATGTTGGGAGCCTGATTCACAATGACAATTGTTTATAGAGCACGGTCCCATATTACAATGCTAAACGGCTAGAAACAAGGCTATCAGTGTAACATATATTGAAAGGTAAACCGCTAGGAAAATAGAAGATCGATGAATGTGCTATTGTGCTTAGACCAAGAACAAGTTAGGTATCATCTTGGAGGTGCGATGTTAATTTCGTCATAAATCCTCGAGCACTGAGAAGTGATATGCGTTATGTTTCCTTGAGTTACAATGTATTAGCAATAATATCGCGACAGTCATTGAGTGGGAGGTATCAACAGATCCTACACTATCATGAAATTGGTAAATGTTGCCACGCGATAGAGGAGAAAATAGTGGCGGCGTAGTCAGAATTCACAGCTCCATGAAAACCTAAAGCCTCTTCAATATATCATATTTAGTCTAACCTTGTCTAATATTGGAGATCGATCAATGTTCTGCTGTGATTATATCATAAAGAAAATGGTTATTATCTTAGACACGCGAGGTAACTCTCATCATATGAGGCTCAAATATGGCGAAAAGATATGCTTTGTGTTTGCCAGAATAACAATGCATTATCGAGACAGTAAAGTGATAGTATTGACAGATCATATACCTTCGTGAAATCGCTAAAAGGTATCACATAATGTATGAGAACATACCATATGCCAGGTGATCAGCTATATAGCAGCTTGATCTATTTTTTTCGGTTGGAGACTTGGGCCGCGACATTTCAAATGATCATTGGATATCATTTTCATCTAGCTGTTTACTGCTGAGGGACAATCGTAAACGGAGAAAACAGCAATAATAATTGCTCGTGTCGAGGTAGAATATAATGTCCTTACACCAGCTGATCCTTTGTGCTTTGCGATTATGCGTGTGTTTATGTGTATGTGTGACGAAACCATGAGGTAAAAAACGATTGCAGCATTTTTATGAAGTGTGGACACATATTCATGACAACTACACGATACAGGCTACCGAATTAGGATTACTGGTCCCAGCTATCAGAATTAACGGATTTGGTGACAGTTTGGAACTGCTACTATCCTAATATAATGTCCTTTTACATCGCTACAAGCCCAGTCCTCCAAACTGGCTCAATTAGATTGGTGGTTGTGTTTATTCAGTTGAGTCTACTTTTCATAGCCCGCGTATTATAGTATATACAGACATATGATACCCGCATACGTTGATTGTTGAGTTTCTTATGTTGTGCCTCAGTTGGTTGCTCCAGACCAAGGATGGTGATTGTGATCATATATCAGGAATACCTCACGTTTATGGCAGAGTAGAAACTTACCGAGTACGAAAGGTCAAAGCTCAAGGCCACGGAGAAAAAATCAGAAAACCATTGCCGACGTTTCACGATTTTCTGCCATAAAGAAGTTCGCGATCCTCAAATGAGCGTTGGATGCCCTTTTTCAAACTACCTGACGCCATTGATTACGTGACAGAATTTGAGAGAAATCTGCCAAAATTCTTTAGAAAGATAAGAGACTAAATAACAAAAGTTGAGAAGAATAAAAGAGAATGTACATTCATTCCATAGGACTTAGAGAGCTATAATTGACGTAGGCCCAACATGTATTTTAATATTCAGATATATAATAAAAATGCATCATACGATAATTATTTGTTCAGGGATTGACTTACTATACACCCGTTGTACTGTTCATGTTTGGTAAGGGCTTCCTTCTCCTCGCCATTGGTGAAGCACGAGGTGAGATGGTAAATCCGCACTACTCGGCACATGATGGCAATAATCACGGCAACTACAATCGTAATACCAATGACGAGAAGAGCAACGCCCCAGTCACCCATCCTGACTCACAGGCTACTGTACTCACCGACACAGGTAACCCCTTATTACATTGTCATCCTCGGGAATTACAGGAGCATACGTCTGGAAGAAGATGGAATTGCGGCGTTACAAGTGTTCAGTAGTATTTCCAAAAAGAAGACGATTCTGGAATGTCAGAGGGAATAATTGTTTTCAAAACCCCAAATTCAGTGTGATAACCCTCAGTTCCTCATAAGCTGCAAAGGTGTGACTGTCAGTTCTGATTATTTTCTCGGAAATTCATTATGAGCGAAAGTTGAATTCCGAATGTTTGATGCGACTCATACGGATTAAGAATAACGATCAGTGATAAGGATTTGATATTTTTGGAACATCATGATGTCTTGCGGACATCATTGAAAACTGTTACCCGCTTTTCTCTCGCAGGATGTTTATGTATACTATGACTTTTTTTAATTTGGTGCTAAAACTGTTATATGAATTAGGTTTTTGGGTTATGGACGCGGAAATTCTGTAATCGATAACGGCTGAATTTTGAATGACGGATTAGAGGCTTGTAGCATATGTATTCATATTTACAGCTGTGTGATTGGTGGTGAATCTTTAGCTATTCCTTCGCTTGATGGAAGGATAATGGACACCAAATAATATGGTACAATCTGATATGCTGAACTAAAACCAATATGAAATTTGCAACTTGACATTTAGGAAAGGTGGAGAACTGCTATCGTTGTTTTATTTTTCCTCCAACCAGAACAAAAATTCTTCTAAATTTCGAGTAACGCATATGGCAATTTGAGAACACAATCTCCTGCTTATAATGTAAGCCGTGGGCATATATTAACACAGTCTCCTGCTTACAAACTAAGCCGTGGGCATATATTAACCCAATCTCCTGCTTACAATCTAAGCCGTGGGTATATTTAGCAATAATCTGTCTGGAATATGCTGACGTTTTCTCCACGCTATCGTATTACTGCTGGTAATATGAAAGTCGTTGCCATGCTTATTCCATACAGTCAGAGACTCCATATGTCCACTACCTTTCGATAGAACATCGGCTTGAATTCGGTGTAATAATTATTTGAACTTAGTGAAAACTATTCCTGAAATTAACGAATTGAGACACGTCGATCATTTTCATGATGCTCGAAGAGCTGAATAGTGTTAGAAACAGATATGACATGCTATATGATTTCAGTTATTGAATCGATATTGGAAAACGAACATTTTAGTGGCTGCAAGCTGGTTTCTTGCAAGACAAAAGCAGTTAAAGCAACCTGAAAAGCGACATGACTATATCACAACAATATTCATAAGGATATCGGGTAATGGAAAGCGGATATATCCCATGTGACAGTAGTATGACTTTAGAGTATCGGTTCTGGAACTTGTTATTGAATTATTTAGTTTTCCGTCTTCTGGATGGATCATTCTTAGGGACCACCAAAGCTCTAATCACAATTCTTCTCAGTACGTGCTGAACTTACGTCAGTCCACATTACAGATCCGCTGGACATTAAGAGTTGTCTTCAGCTACTGTTGCTATGGCTTCCGGTCTCCAGGGTAGAATGGAAAGTCTGGCTTTGTCTGAAGACAGAACATACGTTTCGTTATAGACAGCCAGTATACGGACTCGTGCCTAAACATCCTTCCTGTCAGTGAAATCACTCAACATATGACTAAATGCTCAGAAGGGATAGGCCTACATAGCCCTCCTTCAAGATGAATTCCTGAATATACACACCCAAACCTATCTAAATTTAAAATTTCCCACTCAACACAATCGGGACCACAATAGAAACGCAGTCAATCATTTTCAATGATTTCAATGACCACTGACTATTATTATTCTAATAAAAAGAACCACGATCACGCCTTAATTGTGACTGTCCATTTAACAATGTTAATAGCACCGAAGATTTTGGATCATGGGTCACCAGCAAACTGAGTAGGTGTTGCGATATATTATAACAATTACACAGATGTTTCCCGTGTTGTGTGGTATTAAATGTCAGCTATTTTATCAAATAAAATCAATTAATTTAAGTGCAGAAAAACTGACAAAAATTCAAATAATGGAATGCCGAGTTTGAATTGCCAATGGCTTTGTTTTGAAATAACATGAAGTGGATAATTATGCATGCATCACGTTACCGTGTATACCACATTTATTCATGTTCTTTCTCATAGTCTGCCAGTAATACTTTTGAGAATCGAAAACATTAACGATGGAAATGCAAATTATGAGAAAATGGTCTGTATCCAGACTATAATCTCAGATATATCTGAACTATACTGGAGCATGAAAATAATTAATGTGTGATTTCTGGGGTTGTAGAATGACACTGTGGTAGACTTGAACGAGTATCATAGACGTAAGTCAAATTTAAGTTCCAGTCGCAACCTTGTGAAATTACATCATCTGTCTACTGCATTGATTACGGCCTTGCATTCAATAGGTTAACACAATGGATACAAATTGTGCATCATTTGCGGCAAGCCTAAAACTGTTCTGGTGCTACGTTGCGTAACTTGTGTGTCAAATTCCGCTTAATCCGGGGCTGGGGGCCGTTTGGTTATCTTGTATTAACGCTCTCCATGGGGTTTGAATGAACAACCACAACCAAAGTGTGACTGACATACATACTCTAGAAAAAGAATTGGGAAAATTACTGGTCAGTGATTTGGATTTTCTGCAAAGAATATCACGATGTATTGCTGAAAACTG
Source organism: Hanleya hanleyi (assembly GCA_036873755.1). Lineage (NCBI taxonomy): Eukaryota > Metazoa > Mollusca > Polyplacophora > Lepidopleurida > Hanleyidae > Hanleya > Hanleya hanleyi. The sequence continues at coordinate 61,302 of JAVTVY010049147.1, forward strand.
TTGACCGCTTCTCTCTTGTAGGAAACCATATTGTGTTTTTATTATTTTTATTTCATACACATTTTGGAATTGGCGACAACTTTCATACGAAATAGATCTTCAAATTGTTGACGCGGAAATTCTTTTATGAACGACGACTGAATATTGAATGTCGGATCTGAAGCTTGATATTGGACAAATTCTGGTCACCTTGTGAGGTATACGGAGCTTTCGAATCTGTTGAGAAGATCGCAGAATCGCATGAAATATATAAGGCAAAGTAAATCTACACCGGGACACAAAAGAAGAGTTCAAACGCACAGACGAAGGTCTATGTAGTGTAACTGAATATCCTGTTATACTCCCCACTTATCTATACGATGTAAATATTAATATCAATTGGCGTATGTTGACAAAGGTTTTGCTGCATTGGTTTCATTCATACAATAAGGAACCGTTAAGGGCAAAGGGATTCTATGAAAACTAAAAATGTCGATAGAACGGATCTTAAAAGATTGAACAGTATTCACAGTGCTCGCAAGATTAAATTTACCTTTAATGTGCTATATCTATTGCAGATTTTGGTTTTATAGCTAGTTCCTTTGATTATTTTTCATGGAATGTCCCTCTGACGCTCTAATAGAGTTAGAGTAAATCCCGCAAAAAATAGAATCAATTAATAGGCTTATGACTATTCGTCTGCAGGATTGTACCGAGCTATTCATTCGTTACCATGAATGTTTATATGCAACTGGCCTTGAACCCTCAATGTTCTATCTACTCTCATCACTGATCACAATGAATCCTATGTACCGGTATCTATTTCGTTTCTATTGGATGAATGACTGGATACATGTCCAAATACACATTATGGGATAGCTCGAGTTTCTCTATCTCTCTTCACCAAGACGGACGATTGTGGTTGATATGTAGTGGATATCCACCCCAAATCTGACAAAAATCGTCCGTCGTAGTGGAGAGAGCTAGAGAAAACCCTAAAGAAGTATAGACCAAGAACTTGTGTGACCAAAAATGACCAAATGTGTCACTGATGGTCCATGACATCAATGCGAGTCAATTTCGTGGACAGCCTGAACTAAAACAACGGACAGTCAATGGAAAGATCGGCGACATCGGTACAAGGATTGGTGGCCAACGGATGTAGGGAGAATTGGAGATATTTATCCCTAGTATGGATCATTGTATCACTGTATCATTTAAACAATAATAAAGTAAGAGCAGGAGGGCCCTGCCTACATGAGTAGAGATTATTGTAGATTCTTAACGCTGTACTCATCTCAATTTCCGTTTTCATGGATAAAAAATGGCATGCGAGTCTTCTGCTTGAATAACAATAACAAACAATCGACCTTGTAACTACACTAAAATTTGAATCTTGTCAAGCCGTGGAAGAGATGAAAGAGGTTCGTCGAGCGGAAACAATATTCCGAGCTCAAGCCGGATCGTTGATGGTTTATGGAAATGTTTTAACGGCGCCGTCAAAGGCAAATGTCAGAGAAAATCACAAAATCACCCGTAGCCTTTCGTAAACGGGATGGCGAACGTTATGTACGTACATGTAATTCCACATATTATGAGATCAGTTCGAGACCAAGATTGTACATGAAGCAATGTGTAACCGTGTAGTTGGATCAGCATTTCATGAGACGATCCTGTTCCACAACCTGATACTATGTCACGGACGACGGCTGGCCAGCGAATGTTGGATCTGATCCTAAAGTATATAGTACTCATCTTCGTTAGTTCATCTGAGCACCGTGAGAACTTCCATTATACCGTACTGAGACGAAAAGAAATTAAAATACATACTCTAAGTCGGTGTACACTGGTGAATGACAAACTTTCTTGGTGGATAAAGTGTCTGTCAAACTGTATTTAAGGGATCGTTTCCATTATTCGTTTTTTCTTCAGTCGCGATTTTTCGTCAGTTTTCTCGATTGAAAAACGATGATTCGTGAATCAGTCGCGAGGATATCGAGAAAAAAAATGAGAAAAAACGATTGAACCTTTTCTGAAAAAAACAATTCTCTCGCGATATCGTTTTTGAATCGTTTACCCATGCGCGATCCGTTCTTGATCGCGAATCTTCAATCGCGAGAGAATCGGTTTTTTCAAGGTGCGAGAGAATCGTGAGGCGGAGCGATATCTGACACATAGGCCGTGTTGCCGTCGTACGCCGCTCTATCCGCGAACTGGGGACTACATTTAATGCTGGTTGCGGATTTGTCGATGGAAAACCTATATTACTATACTATACTGTATAAATGCGTAAGATAACCGGATAATATATATGATTCACGATCTATAGTGCCCTACAAGCCGAAGTAGGGCGTATGCTGGAAATATCTATACACATACCTGTACCATGCTTCCTGTGACGTCCGCGCTCAGATTTACTCTGGCGAAGCGTGAATGACAAAATAACATGTTTATTTAATAATCGTGTGAGTCGACAATATATTAATGTTCAGTCATTCCCTTCATACTTCCGATAATTTCCTCATATATTCATGCAACTTGGTATAAACAATACAGGATGATAGTCGCAATATCTTGTAAATACCGGGTATAGGTCATAAGTGGATTTGAGTTCGTCGTTGATTGCATTATCAGAATGATTACGGCACAGACTTGATAGAGGTGTGAATGGGCGCATGGCGATAACCCAGAACAGCTTAGCCCTCCAGCCGAGAATTTCTAGGTTAATTAAGGTGAAAATAGTGTAATTAAATATGTATATTTTGTTATAGTAAAACATACATTAGGAAAGGGTATCCATTCATGTTTTGGTACAGTTTTTAAACTACTGAGATGTGAATAAGTTAAAAAAATCACCATCAAGTTAATTTTATTTATTATAAGAATATTCGCGGCAGTGATTTCATATTTATATCAAATACATATCACAATGGTGATTGAATCGCATATAACGGTTGGATTCGCCTATGTACAAACTTTTTATTTTAATTTTACATTTTGATAAATGAACTATGAATGATTCCAAAGGGAAGCTCAAGCCAGAAACCAACTGAATATTATATAATTTCATCTCTTACTGGATTAACCAAAAAAAATTCTCGTCCGAGTACGATCATCGGTTAAAGATTTCTTTTTTCGAAAAACTAAAGATTTAAAAGTGGGATTTGAAAATCTGTCGGACATAGAAAGACGTTTTATATTCATATTTTATATTAATGCAGTCATTTCACATATACGCGGTGAGGGGCGTTGTTTGATTCTTCAGCAACCAAGTCACGTGACTTGAATTATACAGGGCTTTTGAAACACATCTTCGCATGGTCAAGGTTTCCTTTTTAGCCAAAGGCGAGACATTGATCATCTTGCCAAGCAAACCGCGTTCAGCCCACTTTCAGTGTTTTCCATGTTGCAATTACCAGGCTTTGTGGGATATTTGATGGTGAATGAATACGTGTATTTTCATCAAATGGTGAAAAATAATCAATATCATTATTTTCTTTGAATCGTTTTTTTTATATATATATTTACCCTTTGCATTTATTAATTTTCACAATTTATTGAAAATATACGTATTCATCTACCATCAAATATCCCACAAGCCAGGCAACTGTGGGGTTTTGCACTTATAGACTCCCACTTAGGGAGCCACACAACAAAACTCCCACCCAGAGAGCTCCAGACAAGATTAATTCACACAACCAAACAAACAAGCAAAAAAATAATGACAGTTGTGAAAAGTTTTACAAATAGCCCGCGCTATATATTAATAATTAAGTGCTTAAGACTCAAAAGCCCCGTATGACATTGTTATATTCAATACAGCGCCATCTATCTACACAAGGAAAATGGTGATCGTAGGACAAAAAACCACGCGAACAGCGAAAATCTGACGAATCATTGCAGCACGCACAGATGCCAAAAACGTTCACGAAAAATACTACACAAGAAATCTGAAATAATACCAGCTTTAAAACACAGAAATACTCAAAATAATAGACGAAATTGCAAGTGCAAATGACTCAATCTGACCATATCCGGGCCTGTGTCCCCTGCAAAATATATGTAAATATGAAGTTATAATTATATGCATAACCATTATTCCTATGTATATATATTTTTTTTCTTCTTTTCAATTTCTTTCAATATCCCCATGATATCTGTATAACCGCCAACTGAACTGAAACACGCTATAGTTTTACACACGGCAAATGGAAAAGGAAGAAGAAAAAATGATCGAACTTTATATAGTCTGACTGAAGTGTTTATGATATAGAAACTCGAACGTGTATGCGGGTCAGTCAGGCTGAACCTTGCTGTACTACTTTCGGCTTTTATCCTCAATCGTTTTTTTTTTCAATCGCTTATATTTTCTCGATTAAAAAACGATTGAATCGCGATATCGCTTTTTATTCGCGAGAATTTTCTCGATTGAAAAACGATTGCCAACAGAAAAAAACCCATTCGAACAGCGATCGCCAATGAATCGTTTATTTTGAAGAAAAAAAACCATTCCCTCGCGCCTTGAAAAATCGCGAGTTCGAGAAAATTTGACGAAATAAACGATTCATTCGCGAACGATAATTGGAAACGGTGCCGTAACTCATATTATCTATGTAAATGTCTTCTATTAAATACTATTGACACTATCACATTGACAGTTAAAATTCTGGAGAGATGGAATCAATAACAGCGTTGACGGAGAAAATGATGCAAAAATGCTGTATTCTCCAATGGTTATCTGGATTGGACAACTCCCACGGATCTGACGAAAGATAATGCTCCCAGCCTTGTGGAAACATCTGAATATTTCATCAGACATATGTGAAAAGAGATGTTTAATGGACGTCTAATGGAAGCCACCACTCTGCATTGTGTTCTTTTCCAAGTCACAAGAGATACTGAATAGCCAAAATGAGATTCAATCACAGAGAGAAGACCAAAGAAAATGTCACAAACATCGTCATAATATAAATTTTTCATATAACGCCATCACAAAATTGTGATTGACGTTCGTCCAGCATTGTTGAGAAAATGCCAACAATACATCAACGAAGATAAGATACGATTCATTAGCAGACTGACCAAAGAAAACCATATGAGATAATGATGCTCGTATAGTATAACTTTGTATAGGTTGTGTTCACTAATTGGATTGAAGGTTAACGATTCTAATCATATTTACATACTCATGATGGTATTACAAATGATTTTCTTCATAATAGTATGCACCTGATTATAAGCCGGCATTATCACGGTTATACTAATAAATGTACAACATGAATTAAATAATTACATACTGGCACGTTTGTGTGTTTATTACTGCATTGAGAAAAGGCACAAACTGGCTGTATTTACGCCTCAAAGGTGATAAAACATACCTCGTCCAGCAACATTTAATAGATACTGTGGACATTATGAGGAGTTTGCTTGACCTACTGCAGAAACTGGTCAGGTTGAACCATCAAGTACCGCCATTCAAAGTCTATTAAAGTTAGGGATAAATATCATGCACTGGTGGCAAAATACGATCATAGCCAGCAAGATTTGAAATACGACGACTAGAAACTTGTGACTCCGCTTAAGTCCGCTTGCTCAAATGAACAGTCATAATCAAAGCGTTGCTGAATTGATAGGGATGCCTAATGCTACTTCCACTGTTGATAGGGAGGACTGAGACTACTTGCACTGTTGTTGGAGATGGCCGGGACTACTTCCACTGTTGTTAGGGATGGCCGGGACTACTTCCACTGTTGTTGGAGATGGCACTTGCACTGTTGTTGGAGATGGCCGGGACTACTTCCACTGTTGTTAGGGATGGCCGGGACTACTTCCACTGTTGTTAGGGATGGCCGGGACTACTTCCACTGTTGTTAGAGATGGCCGGCAGTACTTCCACTGTTGTTAGGCATCGCCGGGACTACTTCCACTGTAGTTAAGGATGCCTGGCACTTCTTTCACGGTTGGCAGGGAATATATTCTCTTTCACTTGCCCAGAGATTCAACAATATTTGAGTATAGTTTTTGCCACACACACAAACTTTTATGTGAAGCAATGGCTTTATAATTATATAGCCGATGCGATCCCAATTAAATGAAGGCGATTTTTTGCGGAATAATCTGGTTAGTGAAGCAATTTGATTTTAAGAATTGGCTCATAGCCAAGCTTGGTTCCCAGAACAATATTCCTGGTCGGTGTATACTTCAATCCAGAAGCTAATTTCATCTTCCCAAAAGGTCAGATTTCGAGGTAACAATCCTTCATTGAATGTTCTTGGCATAACCAGCTTATTAACGGCTATTCCATTGTCAGCCAGAACCAAGCATCCATTCATTTTACCCGGCACAGGTGCGGACTTTTTCCCAGCTGGTTCAAGCTACCAGATTCGCCTCTTGGTCGCCAGAGACCATTTATCTGTGTTATCCAATCATTGTGCTGTAATGTTTGTATAATATCGAATTCCGGTTACAAGCGTCTGGTCCGTCATTCATAATTCAGCCGTCGTCCATTAGAGAATATCCGAGGTAAACAATATTGAAAAGGCCGTTTATAGAATCGATTAACATTGGTCCTACATCTGGCAGTATGAATCAACGAGGGAACATGGAGTAGGGGGAGTAAGGGAAGTAGGGACACAAACTGTCAATAATTGTATAATGGCTTGTGTAACTTATCGTGGGTAAATACATTTATGATATTTAAGCCAGAACGGTTACCATGGTAACAATGGATTTCATGGACTGAAATTCCACAGTTCACAGGAGCATTTTTAACATAACATTTCAAAGGATTCTGGTTACAATATTCATTTTCGATTATTGGTAATATTTGCCCACTGCAACCAATTGTAACTCAAAAAGTTTACATTTACATTTCAATGCCAGTGTTTTTTCTTAACATCGATGCGTAACTGAGCATCATAAAGATGTTGTATCACACAATGTACATACGGCACCTAACCCCGGGTTGAACGGTCTATCCCTCGTGTAAGGACTCGCGAATCTCTCGCTATACTTTTGATGATCTGCTTGGTGGCTTGATAGACTTAACATAAGACCATTAGACTTGTGCTGCCTTTTTTCATCATTTTCTTTACATCATCATTCATCATTTTGAATTTACTTGTTTTCCTTATTGCTTCGAAACATTCGTCACATACGCTTTGGGGGATCCATCCTTGGAATTGGGATTACAAGCGTCTGGTCCGCCATTCATTAATCATCCGTCGTCCATTAAAGAATATCCGCGTCCATAATCCAAAGAACTATTCCGTATTCCATATAACAGCATTTAGCACCAAATTGAAAAAGACAATCATAGTAGACATAAACATAGGCTAGTTTCCTGCAACAGAGAAGCGGTCAACAGTTTTATATGATGTCGGCTAGATCTAGTGATGTTCCAAAAATCATGACATTTTTTCGATGCAACTAAGTATGGGGGGACACGTATCCTCCCCTTACCTTAACATCCCCCTGTATGTATGTCATGCACGTATGGTCACCAGTTCTAGTTGTCGGACTAATAAACTTTTTAGACAGATCATTGTAGTGTATAGCGTGCAAGATCTATGGCGTGACGTTTCGTAACTTGTGTCTAATTCCGCTTAACCCGGCGCTAGGGGCCGCATGAACCCATGTACTTCAAGATCCTCATGGTACTCATATGAACAGACACAATCAAAGCGTGACTAAGATACAGCATTCTTTAGATGACGACTTTACAACGAATATTATGGATTAAGAATACTGATCAGTGATACGGATTTGATATTTTTGGAACATTATGATGTCTTGCCTGTATCATTGAAAACTGTTGACCGCTTCTCTCTTGCAGGAAACAAGCCTATGTATACTGTATACTATGATTGTCTTTTTGAATTTGGTGCTAACACTGTTATATGGAATATGGAATAGGTCTTTGGATTATGGACACGGATATTCTCTAATGGACGACGGCTGAATTATGAATGACGGACCAGACGCTTGTAATTTCTGTGTTGGTCATCGGTCCTGCAATACTATACATGTAGCATTTCTTGGTGATATAATTAAAGGTATTCTGTATAACAAAAACATAGTAAATACAATCTGTCGAAGGGATACAGCAAGAGTAAATTCTGATTGACATATCTGTCGAATGGATGCAACACGGGGGTCCAATGTGGCGTATATGTCAAAGTAAAACAGTGTAAATTCAAACTGGCTTATATGTCGAAGGAGAACAGCAAAGAGGGTCATGGATTGGCACACACAGCTGTCCTGATGCAGAATAAATCTACATGTGATTTCAATTATAGATTTCTTGAATTGTTGTTCAAGTGTTGAGTTCCCGGTATTGGAAGCTATTATGCCTAGATCTAAATCGCTCGACTCTGTGCAGGTTGCTAAAGTTATCTGTGACGTCTGTTGCTCAGCTGTGTAGTATTTCTGGAGGTGAAGCCGAAAACACAGCTACATGTAGATCGGCTTAGAACACTAGCAGTTCACACAATTCCATCACGGAATCCGGCATCTATTATTCGAATTCTTCAATCAAAATCAAGATTCAACGAAGATGTCTGGTTTTCATTTGCGGCTTGACAAATACAACGTTTATTGATGTAAAGATAAAAAGAATAGACAAACAACAGTATATGATACTCTTCTTCAAGTTCACTAGACAACATAGTTTCAACATGTAAAGTTACAACAACATAATACAGGTCAAATTCAACTCACGTAAATTATCATTTATGTTTTTCAAACTTCATTATACACAGATCACTGTAAGATAATTATAGATTATCATACGCTGTTTTCAGTTCATGTCGTGAGAGATGTTTTCCCATCGCTCGCGCGGTGATACCAACTCGAGTCCTGCCAAAGGCAGGACTCGAGTTGGTATCACCGCGCTCGCGATGGGAAAACATCTCGAACGACATGAACTGAAAACAAAGTATGATGATCTATTTATCACCTATATACTATGAATTCTGCAGAGTTTACATACTAAACACGTCTTTACTGACCAGAATATTTGGTGCTCGAGCTTCGTTGATTTGAGCTTCGTATATCGGTAAATAAATCGTATACATCGGCCTTGTGTGCAATAACGTTGAACTCGTCCGGCGAGTGCGTGAGAACTTAGCGCGTAATGAATCTCTGACGTGACTCCAATCAGCCAATGAAAATGAAGGGGGCGGAGCTTCTGATAAAAAAACGTTCTATTTTGAGAAATTACATTCTCATTTTATTATCATGAGCTGGTGGCCGCAAATTTGACTGATACAGTAATTATCATTGCTATGAAGGATGCAGAATTCATAGTACATAGGTGATAATGTTTAATATTACACGTTAACATATGGTGGTTATACCTATGAATACAGACTGGCGTCACCACAATGAATGATACAGTACTGCTACAATTCATCACTTGACTAAGTCATAATAAATTTCACAGTGCCTCTCGTTATAGGATGGGGAACCAAGGTAAATCTATATATTAGTATATCCACAAATTGACCAGATGAACAACTTGTATACCTGGTTCTCTGATATATCCAAGTCTTGGAGTTGATAAACCTCGAGTTCCCATTCCGTTAAGAGTAGAATAAACTTACCCACATTGGTATTATATTTAATATTTTAAATAATACACTTGATGAACGTATAAAGCGTTGATGTTCTTTGTTTTTCTCACAGTATGATGGAATTTTTTCTCACATATATGATGAAATGTTTTCCGTTCAACCAGTAAAAGTTCTACGCGTACTGATATTTCCCCTTTCTTGAATCAAAATATGTTTGTACAAAAAGGGCAATGCTACGTCATGTTGAGCCATACGGAAATTTTCCATTTTTATCTCGATATTTTGAATTAGAATGATTATCTTTACGAACAACCTTTCGAATGATTACCTAAAGCTCCCGAATGATTTATTGAAGTTTCGATTTCTTATTTTAAGATTAATTTGACTTATTACGCCACAGTCAATTTCGCATCTTAAAAATCCTATTATGATGCGTGTAGTCTCGCTGAACCTGTTCAATCTTGCATCTCAATTACTATAGCATTCTACGTGTGTAAAAGTCATTAACCTGTGTGGTAGTCAACTAAAAATATCCCATAGCGGCTAAAGAAACTGGTATAAATCCTTGTATATCTGACATTATTAGACTCAGTTCATGCTTCTTACATATGAGTTTGATGGTAGGAAAGAAGTTCATGTGTCGTGGATGTGACTTCACATATGATTCACAGAAGGTGCAACGTATCAGCCTACTAAGTATTTTTCCACTTTTACGTACAGTAGCCAGATCTCTGAACTCTCTGCTGGGAACACGTTGAGCAAATCTATTATAACATCTGACACCAACAACATATAATTTTGACAATATAACAGCAGTTTAGTTTGAGAAAAATATATAGATTTGGTATATTTATATACATACTCTCGAATCTGGTTGGTTTACATAAGTCACATGGCGTGTATGATGCGATAACACACGATTTAGTGTCCAATTACAATTTATGTTAAGCGGGTATCGCGTACAGCACAATACTGATCATTGCCAGACTGCACGGTTATAGAAGGATATGGTCGAAACGATCCCAAAAATCAAGGTCACTTTTGATCGCTTCTGACCAAATAATTTTGGATACCATATTTATTAGGGTCGGCGCAAAATGGGAAAGAATTAAGATATATGTACTCATTTTGTAATTGATCACATCTATCCAAATGTGTATTTGCCGAAGATCAATACCACGAAACTTGGAACCTGACATGACAGATCTGCGTCACAAGTTATGAAATGTTTTCTGATATAGAATTTTTATCTTAGGAGCCAACAATACCCCCTCCCCCACAACAACAACTGTGATAACCCCAAGAAATTTGCTAATTAGGTCATTTGATATTGCTGAAAGACTACCAATTCAATTTCTTTCGCATCACATTAGACCCGCACTATCGATGTGGAATCCTTCTCTCGTAAATGGGAACAAAACTTGAAAACGACTTTGCCTGGATCAAATTTGTGGCTTTTTACTGTGCCGATTTTCTATCCATACTCCATGTAAGGATCACGAGACAATGCATACAATAGCCAGGTTTGAGGACAACAATGAACCAGAGCTTTTCAGCTAAACAAAGGTTTGGACAATGCATCCTTACACCAAGTATCAACCCGATTATCCAACAGTTCCTGTAGGTTTTAATCTAACAAAGATCCACGAAGCGGCTGCCATCAGCCATATGTTTGCGTCTAGGTATACAGCATTCTATACAGTATTCTGTTAACTCCTGATCTCAAGCACTACGGCTGACAAATACCTCCCCTACATCAGCTGGGTCAGTGAGTATGGACTCGTCTCTGGCAAAAGTTTGGCCAATGTAATTCCGGAATCCCTAAATGAATATTCAAGAGGTATTATATAGTTCGAAATTTTGAGACTCCATTGTCAGTCTATGATCAATATTCAATCTAAGGTTTCATCTGTCTTCGGTAGGGGTATGAATTCAAACTGTTCCTTAAATTGTGACCAATGTTAGCCTGACTCATGTTTTACCGTAATACTAGTCATACAACGATTGGTCATAATTAAGGATTCATTATATCAACTACTGTTACTACATTGCCCTTATTTGGACTGTAAGATAATACCGCATTAACAGTAGCATCCTACATTACCCATACGAAAGCGATCAAATATGTTAGTCCTGTAGCATAGTTTTCATCAATCATTAAACTGTATATATATATTATAATGGAACGAAGTTGAACTCGCAACAGTTTTAAATATGTAATACGAGACATGATGGAATACCATAGGGATACTGTTACATATTCGCTGGTACAACCACGTGTATATATACGAATATTTCTTACGGTATATAGTATACCTATACAGTCATACTAATGATATATCAGAAAGAACGGAAAAAAGAAAATACGCTTTTGATCGATCAGAAAGCTCGGCATATAAGTATCCATATAGCCATGAAAGGCACTTCAGATGTTTGCAAACACTCCTTCTGTATATTTCTGTGGTTGGTGAGAGAATTGGTCAGATACACGAGCCAGGAGATTGCTAATTGGTCAGATACACGAGCAAGGAGCTTGCTCATTGGTCAGACACGAGCGAGCAGATTGTTCACTGGTCAGATACACGATCGGGGAGATTTTTCATTGGTCAGATACACGAGCGAGGAGATTTTTCATTGGTCAGATACACGAGCGGGGAGATTGTTCCGTGAATGTAAACATTTATTACAATAACACACTTTAAAACTTGTTGGTAATCTGAAATTTAACGATAGTCAATAAAATATCCAATGTATCACTTATGTCGTGTACGGCAACTAAAGCATTAATTTGATATCAAAGCGAATTTAAAATAGTATGTGATGATAAAGCTATAAAGATTAAACTTATACGAGACAACCATTTGAGCAAATACATATATTTTTCGTTCTCTTTCGAAAACACTGTGCTTTAATATATATCAGTATAGCAACAAAAAATAATCTCAATTTTCTTATTAAAGATAAACTCATACAAAAAATGGAATGAACTAACGAGCAAATCAGATATCCAAAATAAAATAACTTATTATTCTAAAATTAATAATAATATAGTATATCTTAAAAAAATGTTGCTCTGATCAAAGGATTCTAAACACTTTGCTTTTAAACGATAAATTGAGAGAGCAGTTTTAACAATATCACTTGTTAGCACGTTTGAATTCATGTTTGACTCTATTAATCCAATATGGAATAAACGCTTGATCACAATAATAAGAATTAAAAGATTTTCTTTGAAGTCATTCTGATACAATAAACTAATATTTCGTTCACAAATACAGTTACATCCACCGATGACTGTGTCCCGTAACATGTCGCGATTCACCGTTAAGAGGCTTTGATCTGAGCAAACAGAAACTGATTTTGTCATTGATATACAATCAACTATACAACAGGTACCTTTCCTATTTCTCAGTAATCACCACGTGACCTGATGTAACCAATCAACAAGCCGATCTATTCTCAGCATGAACATACCACACTAACACATCCCATAAATTTTAATCACAGAATATCGCCGTGATTGTAATTGTCGGGTAACACTGTTTTGAGAACACGTGACGGTAGGCCCCGCCCACTCTTCTTCCCACAATACATCATCCAATAGATAGGATTGTTGTTGACATCATTCAGCACGATCAGATCAATAGCGGGAGGCCAACCATCCAATCGTCATTTTCGTAGGTTAGGCCACATGGCGATTGGTTTCCTGAGTGACGTCATCATCTGGTTCCAATGGGATACTTCCGTTCCGGATGTATCAGCTCCAACAATCACGTGGCCTAACGATGGCGTCCGGTTGTCCGGTAAGAACTCTGCGACGGTGATTCGCAGTTGAACCGTCTACATAAAAGAGGGATATATTTATTTCACATCAGTTAATTATTTTATTATGTATTATCTAGTTTTTCGGGAGCAAAAGATACACACAAACATTCGGAAAATCTTACGAAAACTCCCCCCACCCGATACATTTCCAGAACTGTGACATCATTTATACATTCTGGGAGAGCTTGACCAGACGATATACTCAGGTTTCAATCTCCCAGAGCCCAATGATTAGAAAAAATTCAAGAACCGAACCCGGCTACGCCTCAAAATGCCCTGGCCTAAACCCACAAACATATATGATCTGTAAGTTTTGAATGGAAAACTATCTAAGGATATATACAAACCTGAAGCACACTGGCTGGCACAGAGAAAATCATGGCCTCGTTAAATATAGGATTGTGCTCTCCTCTCTTGCTGATCTTCTTGCCGTTCTGCAGCAGATAGACTTTCACGAAAGGATCTACATAAAGAACATAGAATGCTGGGTATAAGTACACCGTTGTAGAGACTGGGTACAGCTATAGCCAGTCGGTTTTAAAGGGTCGATCAACTCTGGGACAAAGAGGTAAAACAGGTGACCATTGCGACAAATACTACTGACAGAATAGGTGCAGGGATGTACAAGTTTTTCAATATCTATCGAGTCTCAGATAGCGGACTTGTCGATCATCATGATTCTGTCGACCGTTTCATCAAATACCCGATAAGCACATAAAATAGGCAAGATTGTGCTATTTTTCATACAAGTCTGAGGGGCAATTATCAGTTCCCAATCCCCCCCCCAAATTCGGATTATATTGGCTCACCCTACATGTCAATACACCCAAAAGGGGCTTTCTCGTCATAATTCCGAACCTGTTTGTCAAGATATGGCGAATTATACCTCAACTTGTTGATCAGAATGTATGGATATCAGACAGCAGCTATGAGGTAAATAGCTTGTGTCCTGTTGAATTTGTCGAGGAAACAATTGCAAAAATTAGCAATTGCCGCTGTAACTTAATCTACTTTGGCTTCAGGTATATTTTCTCTTTTAGTTTTAAAGGTTACAGCACCATGTACATGCAGATGGAATTAAAACTGCCCCCTTGTGTCCGGAGTAAAAACAACGTATTGCTGGTATCGTTTCAAACGTTCTGTATTGGCCTTTTGTAGTGGAGATTGGGGTACAGTGGGGCATGGGGCACAGTGGGACAAGCCGTCTAGCTCCTTTGTTAAGTACAGGAAGCACATTACAATATTATCAACAGAAAGCCACCACCCCCGTACAACACCTATATTGATTACATATAAAAACTATCATTGGTAAACAATTAGGAGCACAAAAAATGTTTTTGAGCAGTCCAAGTAAATTCTGAGGACTAAGGATGATATTTTGTTATACCAAGTTTTCAGCAGTACTTCATTGCTGTTTTGTTACTAATGAGAAACGATGGACAAAGGTACAATTTAAATTAAAAATATTTATTATTTCAGATGTATGTATTAATTTTTTTCATAAAATGGAAAATATCGTGCACTTGGGGCGGACTGGGACACTTTTGCTGGGGCATACTGGGACAATAGTAATCAAATAGTGAAATTTACTTTGACCCTAAAATGGTATCAAAATGCGTTATTTTGTTTCCTAGATTATATTAATTGCTAACCCTATCAGATTTGATGAGTTTTACTAACACTTTCAAAGTCAATTGCTTTCATTGGAATGAAAATCATACAAAATATTTTTTTCCTCAAATTTGGCCCCTGGGAAATATTTTACGTGAAGCAGGGATCTGAAATAGCAACTAACTTAACCATCGTTGTTGAATCTTCCAAACTCATATGAAACATATTAGTATATACTTGATATAACATGTATTTTGATTATTGTCCCATCGCACCCCAGTGGGTGTCCCAGTGTACCCCATAGTGGGGCAAACTGGGACAAAAACTTTTACGTTTTAAAAAACGAATTCTGGAGAAAAGTATAAGAGATATTTCAGAGTTTTTTGCATGATTATGTCATACTAAATGTAAGTTATAACGAGAGTATAGAAGGCTACACTACATGACAATAATAACAGAGATTTTTGCAAAAAGGTGAAAATTGTCCCAGTGTACCCCAATCTCCCCTACTCAATTGGTGAGATACGTTAGCGGTTGGAAAAATTGAAGTCTGGCAACTGAAAAGCAACCATATGACTTCACAGGACAGCCTCCATCGGCACTTCACATTCAGACTAGAATACGATGTTCTAACTTTTGAATGACATTTTGAAGTGTCATTCGATTTGACGTATAGAAGTAGTACAAGTATGAATACTGGGATTTCCTGGATTTCAGCTTCTTCTTTATTAAACACGACGTTTCGCTAAGTCTGCCCTTAGCATTCTCAAGTGTATAAATGTACAATCAAACATGAGGTGTATATATATGTACAGGGTATGATGAAGCCAATTTAATTAACAACAATATATGATCTGAAAACAGTGGGGTGTAGACACTCCTGGAGAGTGGGCATACATGAAAGGGTTATGGGGAACAGAGCTAAACAAACAATAGTTGTGGTGGGTGATTACAATGTGAGGGCTGGCTTAAATAATCTGATGTTAAATGGTGGTACATGTGGCATGCTGGTATGAAGAGTAGATAAAACAGTAGTAATGTAATAAAGTAAAGTAAAGAACAGATCAAGGAGCATCTGCATGGCTTCCGCGTCTAAAGATAGAGTTTAATGGGCACACACGTATGGATACTATGGAAGTCAGTTAAGGTGTATATATGGTCTATTGTGGTGTGATCACATCTTTCCATGCATTCGAGATTATCAGCCCTTGGTCTCTGTTCATCTTGGGCTTGTGCCTTGCTATTTCGATGGACTCCCTGATGAGGCGTGGTTTCTTCTCCCCGAGATTCGAGGCGAGGATCTTCGTTTGATCCCATGGGATGGTGTGGCCTGGATTGTTTACGATATGTTCGGCTATCGCAGATCTTTGTTCGTTGGAGTTTCTGACTGCAGATTCGTGCTCTTTCATGCGGATGGACAATGGTCTACATGTTTCACCGACGTAAGAATCACCACAATCACACTGAACTTTATAAATAACACCTTTAGGATCGGGTGTTCAGTCTCCTATTCTACCATTGGCTTTGATGTAAGATTTCAAGGGTGGGGCGCATTTGAACCGGACGTCTACTGGGGCCTGTTTTTGAATCAGTCGTTGAATTTGGTGACTGATTTGACCGATGTATGGAAGGGTGATGGTGACTGGGCTGTCTGCTGGTTTGGTGGTGCTACTGGTGTTGGGGCTTAGCGCTTTGTCTATGGCATTGTTGATGCGGGGTGTCGGGAAGTGGTTGAGTTCCATGAAGACGTTCTTGAGGTGGGAGATCTCATCGTTGAGGCGGTCTGCATCGCATATGGTTTTTGCTCTCCTAGTCAGTGTTGATACGATGCCGGATTTGATTTTGGGTGGGTGGTTGGATTTGTAGTGAATGTACTGGTCTGTATGGGTGGGTTTTCGGTATACTGTTGTGCTCAGGTTGCCGGATGATCTGTCAATCAGAACGTCTAAAAATGGGAGTGTCTTGTCATTTTCTACTTCGATGGTGAACTGCATGCGGGGGTGTACGCTGCTTAAATGTTGGAGAAGGTCGTGGGGGTCATCAGGTTCTTGCACAATGGCGAATGTATCATCCACTTTGCGGAACCAACACAGGGGTGCAAAGGGTGCTGAGGTTAAGGCTTTCTCCTCTAGGTATGTCATGTATATTTCTGCAATCAGTGGCGACAATGGAGAACCCATGGGGAGGCCGTTCACCTGTTCATAGAGCTGATTATTCCATGTGAAGTAGGTGGTTGTAATGCATTTGTCAGCTAGATCCACAATGGACTCGGGGCGTAGTTTGGTCTGTAGGCTGTCTTTTGAGTCTTTGATACGTCGACGCAAGACTTCGAGAGCTTCTTTCCTGGGGACACTGGTAAATAGGTCTACCACGTCATAGCTGATGAGGCGCCCTGTCGAGTTCAAGGTCCCGGAATCCTTGATATATGACTGGGCAGCTGTACCAAGTGGGGCTAACACCTTGGATAAATCGCGGGCAGTGTTGTAGAATACCGAGTTTTGTGAGCATACTAGGAGTCTGGCTTTTACTGGCTTTTTATGTATTTTGATGGTTGCTCTGGCATATGGTACTGATGGGTTCTGCGTGTTCAGGTACTTGTGAAGTTTTTCGTTGATTTGGCTGGTTTCTTTTAGTGTTGACAGGAAGGCTTTGTGTTCACGGTCTAGTGTGGCTGTTGGATCTTTTTCCATTGTCTTGTATGTTGAGGTGTCCGTCAGTATTTTGTCAACCATTTTCGTGTATTTCTCTGTCTCTATGACTACGGTGGCTTCAGTGTGATTGTGGTGATTCTTACGTCGGTGAAACATCTAGACCATTGTCCATCCGCATGAAAGAACACGAATCTGCAGTCAGAAACTCCAACGAACAAAGATCTGCGATAGCCGAACATATCGTAAACGATCCAGGCCACACCATCCCATGGGATCAAACGAAGATCCTCGCCTCGAATCTCGGGGAGAAGAAACCACGCCTCATCAGGGAGTCCATCGAAATAGCAAGGCACAAGCCCAAGATGAATAGAGACCAAGGGCTGATAATCTCGAATGCATGGAAAGATGTGATCACACCACAATAGACCATATATACTCCTTAACTGACTTCCATAGTATCCATACGTGTGTGCCCATTAAACTCTATCTTTAGACGCGGAAGCCATGCAGATGCTCCTTGATCTGTTCTTTACTTTACTTTATTACATTACTACTGTTTTATCTACTCTTCATACCAGCATGCCACATGTATCACCATTTAACATCAGATTATTTAAGCCAGCCCTCACATTGTAATCACCCACCACAACTATTGTTTGTTTAGCTCTGTTCCCCATAACCCTTTCATGTATGCCCACTCTCCAGGAGTGTCTACACCCCACTGTTTTCAGACCATATATTGTTGTTAATTAAATTGGCTTCATCATACCCTGTACATATATATACACCTCATGTTTGATTGTACATTTATACACTTGAGAATGCTAAGGGCAGACTTAGCGAAACGTCGTGTTTAATAAAGAAGAAGTTGAAATCCAGGAAATCCCAGTGTTCACGATGTTCTAAGACAACATCTGCTTCTGTTCATGTGAAATCTATGGAGGAACCATAGCCTTTAACGCCGGTTTAACCTTACCAGGCTTGAGGGGCCCTTATATCCCCCCCCTCCCCACCAACCTCTCTCCCTATCTCCGGGTTGAGAAAACAATGAAAGCTGACCATCCGCGACTTTTTAATTTATCATATTGGGGTCATCTGGTGCATATTTGCATCCCTCACGGAGTGAAAGATCATAGTTAAATTCAAGATGATGATGTATACGTCATTTTTCTTCAAAAGTCATGCTTTTCTTCAAGGAAAATTGGCCAAAATATATTCTATATTTCACATCAGACTATTATTTACTAATTTTTCGTGTGGTTTTGGCGGAGGGAAATGCCTATTTTGCATTAAGGCGGCCATCTTCAATTTTTTGCATTTTCTTCTGGAGCTTTACCCAAGGGTATAGTGTGGTAAGTTTCAGCCCCATAGCTCAAGAGAAAAGAAAAATATTTAGCCCCCCCCAGGCCTGGTCTGGCCCCCCCAAAAAGCCCAGGACAGATAGGGTTAAGCGGAATTAGATACGCTAGTTCAGGAGCTGTGTTGACAGATCAGCTCAAATAAGTAACGTATCTAATGTTAATGGATGAGTATCGCGGTTGTCTAATGGAATAAATGCCTCATTTTTATCCCTTTATTTGATAAAATGCCAGCCAATGGAATAAAACATGTGAAAATAAATTAACCCTGTAAATATGAGGATCAAAAAGCCGAGAACAACTGGACAGCGTGAGCGTGTTAATCCGACCTCATACATTCGGGTTTGTCTGCGTTTGTTTGGAGAAAAATGACCAAAACTAGCCACACTTAATTGCTTAACCGATGCCGCACCACTTGTAGGATTCTTTTGGCCGTAGTCCAGCCAAATTAAGGCACTCGAAGTGTTGGACAGAATGTATGATACCATTTTTCAAACAGATTGTCCAGACAATACCTGGTGAACTTTTGATTTTGGTGAGCAAAACAATTACAAAGTCATTAGAAAATCGGTAGAACTTGACTTCCGCTTCAGGCACATTCTTATCATATAGTTCTCCAGATTTCACAGTACTTTTAAATTACGCTAAAATGCTTTCACATGTACAAAAATTCCCTCTCTCTCCTCAGCCCGTTTATTTGGCAGAATTCGATAAAATGCTACACAATGGACTAAAATGTGTAAAAGCAATGAAACCGCTCTTGTGAAATCAATGCAGCACATCTAACAGTACTAATTGGACGCTGTTCCTATTTCTTCGATGTAAAGCACCTGGTCAGTTGCCAGTGAACCCAGAAATCAACAAACATTTAATGTATTTGACAACTGGTGGACCGTATGTCAGTATTTTGCTTCTATTCGCCCAAGTGTAGAGGGTGGGAGGGGGAGAGTGTAACCTGCATCAGTCCAGGTTGAAAAAGTAGTCCTTCGATGATTCGACCTCCTGTCGCCAGTGGTTTTTTTTATTTCAACTGAGATATTTAAACGTAATGACTGGCAGTGACGATATCATTGGACATCGAAAATCGTAGTACCTCGGGTTTGGGGCAGGTTGTACATGGTATGAACCACGAAACAAGATGGATGTAAAGCAGTATTGGACGATAGGTGGCTTGCTGTCTGTGAGAAGTTAAATTCAAAGATAATTCTCTAGAAATGATCCTGGATATGACGATACATGGAAGGGGTTGAAGGCCTGGCGTGATAGTTGTAATTGTGCAGGAGCAACGCTGTCAACAATGGGTTTACGTGGAAGGATGTCCACCCTATTCGACCTTCAAGGGTAAGCTGATCAAGAAAAGCTGTTCTGGCTGGGTGTTGTCACAGTGAATGGCGAACTGGCCAAATTAGGCCAGTCCCCTCCAAAACAGAAACAAAAGGGCTATCATAATAATCACATCCGTTGGACAGACTGGGCAATGTTGTTGGCTCGTCGTCTTGGCATTCCCTATTAACGTCATTTTCCTCAATGTGGACAATCATAAAAATGCCACTTTTGTCCTAAAGTAATGGCATAAGGGTCAGGCTTGCAAAGCACTCTTTTTACAAAATGAAGCTATTACAAGCGTCTAGTCCGTCATCCATAATTCAGCCGTCGTCCATTAAAGAATATCCGCGTCCATAATCCAAAGACCTATTTCATATTCCATATAACAGTTTTAGCACCAAATTCAGAAAGACAATCATAGTATACATAAACATAGGCTAGTTTCCTGCAAGAGAGAAGCGGTCAACAGCTTTCAATGATGCCGACAAGACATCATGATGTTCCAAAAATATAAAATCCGTATCGCTGATCAGTATTCTTAATCCATAATAATCGTTGTAAAGTCGTCATCTAGAGAATGATGTATCTCAGTCACGCTTTGATTGTGACTGTTCATATGAACACCACGAGGATCTTGAAGTACATGGGTTCATACGGCCCCTAGCCCCGGGTTAAGCGGAATTAGACACAAGTTACGAAACGTAACGCCATAGATATTGCACGTTACGCTCGTATTTTGCCATCAGCATGCGATATGTATTGCCAAATTTGGGAAACTTTGAGTGGAGGCGCTTGTTGGAATAGCCCTGTTTTATAAGTTTCTGCAACAATGTTTTGTGACGTTGATTAAAATCGTCACATTTAACACAGGATCTAGCAAATGCTACTAGGCGAGATATGTATACGCCATATGCAGGTCCCACTGGAATATGCAAATGCTACTATGCGACATATGTATACGCCATATGCAGGTCCCACTGGAATATTACTATCCAGAAAGGGATAGTTTACGATGTCGTAATTGTAATCATCTCTTTTGTCATAAAGTCGACGAGACAGAATGCCCGCTTCATTTTTGTAGAGATAAAGATAAAGATCTAATTATGATGTGCCTGTAGGGCTATCTGTAGTTTCCTTCAAATCCAGTAAAGGTGGATATATATCCTTCACTGCGTCATTTACATAGCGATTATGCACAGCGAGAAGATCGTCTATATAGCGTTTGGTGAACAAGGCAAAGTCAGAAACCAACACTTTGAACATGGATAATAGAGTGGGAACTTCATGAACGAGAGAAAATTCCATAAATGCATGTGCATCCTTTTCGTCTTGGGATATGATTGATGGAACATAACGCTGACTACCTTACCTTTTCGAGCTAATGAACAAATCGTCGGCTCGTGAAAGGTTGTAAGAGCTGTCAAAATTATCTTTGGAGTTGCAATTGAAGTGTAGTGAATCCAAACATATGTACGCAACATTGAAACTGTAGCTTAATTTACAAGGACAATTATGCTTTGTGTGCTCTATTTGGATTGGACTGCTCGGTTTAATTAATCATCCTGAACAATTTGCTGCTCAAGATAAGTGTTTTGCACATGCAACTTTGGTTCAATCTCACGAATGTTCGGTTCATGAGATGGCGTTTTGTTGGATGTAATTTGCACATTGACAGACGCAAGGGTTCTGAAGACGTCATAATGTCATTTTAAAGAATGTGTGACGTTTACATAGGAAAACTTGTGTATGAGACGGTGAACAAGCCACCTGGCAACCCATAACCTGTAGATTCATGTTGAAATATCGACCTCGATTTGTGGTTGATTAAATTCTGCTCCCTGATCCATTTTTGGTATTTTTGAGTCATTTATGCAGCGGGTTTTCTCTAGGTGCATTCAAGTATTCAAAGTGCTTTATATATTGCGTAAAAAATATAATTTGAGTTTGAGGTGTCATATTGTTGATACTAAAGGAAATGCTCCCTATGATTTCTCAAAGAATACCTGAATAGGCAAGTGAAAACATTTTGATTAGTCATACATCCATTTTTATGCAAATGACCATCACAAATTCTTCGCAGAAATCACGAAAAATATTATTTTGCAGGCTGAGAATCCCCAGTGTACGAGTTGTCGTAGCGACACAGCTCACCAATTACCAATATACGAGTTGTCAGAGCATTTCCATCATAGCTCTCTAGATTTGTATCTAATACCGCTTATGTCGGTGCTAGGGGCCGTGTGTCATCCAAGTTGCCACATCAACAGGTACAATAAAAGCGTACATGAGATACAACACCTGTCACGAATCGTTAGATTCTTGGTATGTGTTTTAGAATAGGTTAACCAGAAGACTATACTGTGAAGTCATGTGGCTCTGTCGGTATGTCGGCACCTCTTACCACTTCCCTTATATGCGTTGTAATTAAACAAATCTGCCACACACAAGGAGTTATATCTATGTACACGTCACATATACCTTCTGTATTTGTAGACTTTACCCAGGCGAATACTGCTCATTGAATCTAATGTCAAACCCTGAAGAATGAAAACACAAAAAGAAATAATTTTACTAATACGCCCCCATGGGAGCCATTTTGAAATTTACCCATGATGACTTGATCAGAGATTACTCATATCTGCCATAAATGACCTCACTATGAAAAAATGTCAGGTAATAATTTTCAGGTCTTACTTTCAGCGATGATGAAAGTTTAAGCAACAGTGTAAAATCAAAACAAGAGCCGACCCCTTCTCCCATGCCTGTCTCTTTTCTCACTCAACCTAGTCCAGCTAGGATTAAACAGTGTCCAGATTAACCGGTATTCATTACTAGTAAATGAATACGACTTTCAAGCAATACAATGGTAGCGGTAATATTTTTTCTGGACATTTTGAACTCATGCAAAATGATAAATAGGCTTTTAAAAATTTCCCGATTCTATCCATTTTAGCAAATATTGGGGTAGGGAGAAAGGCTTTCGGTGAAATAACCGAGAATAAACTCATAAATGAGGCATACTCTAGATCAACTTACTGCATGTGCCAGCAAACGTGGGATCATTTTCAAGCACCTAGTAATATTATTTAGAAAACCACAGGGCAAATGTGCTGAAAAGAGGATCGGACTTCTGCGATTTTCGCACATTTCTATCATTTGCTCGGCAAGTCAACTGTTCCAACACCTTAACACCAACATTTTAAATCATCTGGTAATTCAATTGGGCACATACATAATTGTTTTAACGTTACAGCTAAAAAACCCTGAACGGGCGTATGAGCTCGTATGGTAAGCTATTATATCGCACAGGCCACAAGGAGACACTGATCAATTGCCACTATATAAGAAAATGTTCATTTTCCGAAGTAGTGTTAATGGGCAGAGTTTCATACTTGTACGAAAAATTGCACAATGCCCGTGTCTTTCATTTGAACTAATAACCCTACAAGTAATATTATCGAATTAATGATGTCCGGCTATTTCACTATTCCAGTTATCCCCAATGTAATGCTAATTGTGAGTAGGTAAAGCATGAAAACCATTCTAGCCTATGCATTGTCATGTCTACGTTATTGTCTCATATTATATCAGTGTACACGAATAATGTGTTAACTAATCCAGTAATTCAAAGGGACGGAAGGCGCTTGTTGTTAGGACGATTCTGGTTATCGTCACCATCGAGTAAACTTTGTTCGATTATATCGCCCTAAATAATATTGAACGTTATTGAGTATGGAATGGCGTGTATTCATAGGTATAATTATTATGTGGCCAATTTACAATGTCTGGTTGTCACCGGGCGATGATAAATCGAACTTAATTAAGACAACACGTCTGTGAATACCTCCTGCTTCCTTTTCCTCGTGCCATTTCAGGTTCCTCGCCTTCACAATTACGATTGTTAATCTCTCAGCGGTTGGCAAATAACTCAGAGAAAATAAGATGTCGCCATATTCTGTGTGGGTCTGGAAAGCGAGAGGAGGAAAAACGCGATTATTCACGCATATTGATAGAAAATTGAACATTTAGTCGATTTGTTTGCCTGGTGGTCTGTGAATTCATTTCCTCTCCATATATGGTCACCAAATAAAGCCCATGAAGATTATCAGAGACGTAGAGCAAAGATCAAAGAACGATAGATGCTAACGTATACATCTGTAGGCCTAAGGCAGATTGTATAATGGAGCTGTTTAATAAAAGCGGTTATCTAAATATAATAGACATACGTCATGAACTAAAGCGACCATGTACTAAATTGAACGAGAACATCAATAAGTTGTAGAAGATATTATTACCTCGTCGATATCCCGAAGGTTGAGCCATGTTCTGATTGGATAATTCAAATCTATGTCGCCCACGCGAATCTCGGCTTCACCAATCACCTTGTGCCTCTGATACTTGTCCAGAGAGAATACCTGGAACTGAAGGTTTCTCCGGTCCACCCGCTCCGGGTCGATGGTAAAGAGGAACCGTTCCTTGAAGATGGGGTCAGTCGAATGCTTTTGCACCTGGGCGAAGATGAGATCAAAACACAATATAGGCATAATAGAAGTACTGATTTTTAGAGATGTAGTTCTGATGTGCCGTCAGGGCTATCTGTAGTTTCCTTCAAATGCATTGAAGTGTGGGGGATTTGATTTAATGTCACGCTCAAGATTGTTTCACTCATATGGTAAAAGACAATTTGAATGGTGGAGGAAACCAGAACACCTGGAGAGAATCATCGTTCGTCGGCAAGTAACTGAAAAACTCTTACAGGTGCAGTGAAGATGGATATCCACAGCAAGAAGCTCATTTACATAAGGTTTGGTAACTAAGAAGGAACGGGCTTTCAAATGACCGGTTTTTGAAAGCGTCTGAAACTAGAACTCGTGGACTTCGAAAGGCTGCCGTTATCTGTATGATTTTATGGTTTTGATGTGTGACTGTGATCTGTAGAAATACATAGTTTTTCCCATTTCCCCAAATTGGGTCATGTGTTTAGGTTGTGTTATGTGTAATGCTTTGTGGTCATGTCATCCAAGTTGCTACATGAACAGGTACAATAAAAGCGTACCTGAGATACAACACATATCACGAACCGTTAGATTCTTGGCATGTGCTTTAGAATAGGTTAACCAGAAGACTAAACTGTGAAGTCATGTGGCTCTGTCAGTATGTCGGCACCTCTTCCCACTTCCCTCATATGCGTTGTAATTAGTTACCTTTGGCGGCCATAACAGGATCAAATATACGAAAAACCAGAGCGTCTGAAGTCCCCCGACGTTGAAACTACTGATTTGGCTTTGAACCTTAACATTCAGTACCCAGCATGGAAAGCAAACTCGAGTGATATCCTGTGGCAAGTTATCCACCTACCAAATATGCAAATAATCCGTTCAGGTTTTTAAAAGTTATCGTCCAGAAGTCACTATTATTTTTTACTTGTCTCCCTGATACTTCAGCTTGTCACCCCTACTGAAACTTTTTTTTTCACCATACTGTCATGTATTCCAACCAGTCTCTCCATTTTTTTCAGGCATTGTAGAATTTGAACACACATGGGTTTTTTTTGTTTTTTTTTCTCAATCGGGAGACGTTAATGACACTGACAGATTTGTTTCCCTCCTCTGGCTCTGCATTGCCAAGATCACTGTCCTCACTCCACGATGTTGACCATCATCCGAACGCATGGCACGATCATACGTAGAAACTTCTGCTCATAGCCATGCAGTAATGGGTGATATCTGAGTATATTAGGGCGTTTCTCAAATGGTCACATCCGATTGGTCCCGTGAGATCCGACATCGGAGCAATCACATTCATAAAACGAAGACACATCTCCAGAAAGCGATCGATTGAAATGATCCCTTGGTGGACCTCGAAATGCCCCCATCACAAAATAAAGAGCATATCATTTTCCTTATTTTTTTGAAATATGTAAGGTCGTTTGTAATATGATTTTTCTTAAAAAAAACAAAGAAGCATGCTCCATTAGAGTGAGAACTAAAATAGCTGATTCGCACAACTTCGTTTTGGTCTCGCATAGAATCCCTTAGTCTTGCGCCTCTGAGATGCCCAAGGTCAAAATATTGAAATACAGATAATTTCATTGGCTCGTTTAAATGGGACGGACATGTGACTTGATGCTTCAGGAACAAATTTCAAACAGGATTATGTCCCTCCAGAAATATGTCCTTTGCCGCCGATAGGTGGCGCCGTGTGAAATACATGCCGAACCATAGCGATAAGCTAAGGGTAGTGTTAAGTGAAACGTGAAATGCCCTTAGCAAGCTAAGATGGATGTTGATTTGGTGGGCTCATTTCTCTCACCAGATTGTTCCACTATTAGGGAGTTCAGTGTAACATGTCAACAAAATGTTCAATCATGAAATTAAATTTGTTGGAACGATATTTTCTTAAATATCATAACAGCAGGGGCGTTTTAGCCACTTTTTCATCTAGGTAACCCCGATTAAAAACTTGAATTTGAAAAATTGAGTTTTTTGAGAAATTTAGAAATTGAGTTTTACCCCAAACAATTGAGTTTTTTTTATCGATGGGAAAATGCGCGCCAAACACGCGCAAAAAATAGTCGAGTTCCCAGATGAAAATGTCGAATTGTCGTGACAAATTATCAAGCAAAATCATTGTTGTTGTTGTTGGTGCCTTCACTCGATCAACTCGCGAATGCTACGTTAGGGTGTCTGGAGCAAGTCAAAATCGGCACGGGCAATGCAGTGTTCATGTTAGCTGCCCGTGTTGGCAAGCACGATTTTCTTCCGATTAAAATACTCAGTGACAAAGTTTAATTCAGCTTGTATTCTCCGCAATAAAACGTAGGAATCACTAGGCTTGTTCTGGTTTAGTTATCGAATTGATGTTGCCAGGCATGAACAGTCAATAGAAATATAGGCTGATTGCGGCAGATCGTGCCAGTCAATCTAGTGAAGTTCGTTTTATTCATCCATTAGTTTTGCCTTTCAAGCAGCTCTCGTAAAAGTCTCGCGAGAGACCATTTTGCAGTATGCGCAAAGACGTTTCCGCGCAGTTTTTGTTTTTGGATTTCTTTTTCAAACTTCCGGTTCAAAATTTCAGACGAACAATTTGGGCTTGAAAGACACACTTCCGTTCATCTGAGACAGCCCAAATTGTTACGAATTTCCAGCTCAATATGTTGTCCACATTTGGCCCTGTGACCGTAAGCCCCAACTCTGGTTTGTTTTTTTGGCGATCTTGCGGACAGAGCGATTTGGGCCTCCATGAGGCCAAGCTGATCCAATAAGGCTGCATGGGTAGCGGCAGGCTTAATTAGTCGTGTTCATAAGAGATCAGATATAGAGGGGTCGCCGTCCTTAATGCCCAAATTAGTACTCATTGGAGTACCTATATGCTTTTGATATATTGTGTTGCTAAAAAGTACCTTTGTTTGGAACTTGGCATCCGTATCCGGTAGAACGACTCCCCTGACGTACGTATCCAAAGAACCCGTGTATTGATTGGCTGTAAGATCTCGTGCCTGGATAACGCTGATGATCAGCTCCGAGACTTCGCTGAAAACAATATATCAAATATCTACTAATACTCCTCCGTAACGCTTACAGAAAGGTTTGAGATTCATGTGGAATGATGAGTGCATAGGGTATTTATATTTTGTCTTCTGTATATTACTTAAGCAATAATGCGCAAATATAAATGGAAATTGTACATTTAATTTGATAGTGGAAGGATAGAGTGGGAAATCTTTTCATGGACGACATTATAACAGAAGAAAAACAGCATATCACTATTGGGGGTCGTAGATAATATCGATTGGAACATTGTTTAAATAATATCTTAACATATTCAGCAAAGAGCTAAAACTAAAAATTGAATTCAACTTAACCGTTCAATTAACAAATTGCTATAACTAACCCATCGTATTCTATACTACATTCCAACTGCCCCATTTTCGGCATGTCAGGCTGCATGTCTAGAACGGACGAATCCGAGGCGACACTATCACAGGACATGGCTCGCTGTAGGCCGTGACCAACTTCAACCTCAGATACTAGAAACAACATTGAAACAACAGAAAAGTAATTTTACTGAAATTGATAATAGACTATATTGCTTTTCTTCAAATTATACACGTTGTCCAGAACGATGTTGAATTTGGGAAATACTTTGGAATAATCCTGTATAATGTGTTGACAAAGATGATGAAGTGTGTTATTTTCGTATTCGGATACAAATCTGACACTCTGGAAATCGATCGTGGAGAGAAGGAATTTATAGCTATATTATTCTATATTAATATGGCCAGAAGTCTGAGGCTAGAGGCATTACTTCGATGGGATTGTAAACCAATCCTTACCAACGGAGGCGGATCCGCCAGACGTAGGGCTTCCTCTGTCACTTTCTTCCTGTATCGGCGAGTGTCTTCCTCCCGGAGAATGCCGACTGGGCATATGACCCTCTTCCATTGTCATGTATCGGGGATCGGCGTGGAGAGTGTCATACTGCACAAACTTGCCGCTAGTATCCAAGACAAAGTCAGTCTCCGAGTTAATCTGCAACAAAAAATAGATAAATATTTCAATTAGAAAAATGGATAAGTATTTCACAAGCGCACTAAGGTTTGATGACCGAAAGCCCACGATGCACACACAATTCAATCAAGTCTCGATGAGATGCTGTTACTGGAGAATGAAAAGAAAAGCACATGAAATAATTATTTACCAACGAATGCTGAGATGCAAATGATAGCTAGTGTTTATGTGTTTCATGAACAATATCAATGCCCACCAAGTATGTCTCTGTGAAAAAGCTCATATAATAAATATCCTTGCTGAAGATTTTTTTAGAATTGTACATTTCGTCAATACAAATAGTATGTACAGGTGTGAACAGATACAGAAGCCAATACCAAAGCCTATTTGATGCTACAATTTATACTAAATTTCGCCAAAAAAGTTATCACGATAAAGCTAGGTACTCAATACTTGAATAGATAGAGTTTGATCACTGACTTTAATATGATCATGCAGGCTACGTCTCACAGCCTCACATATGAGATGGTGATCATCCATCACAAGTCAAATCAATAGAACCAGATTGAAGCGCTCGACGTAGGCAATACAAATGTTGGGTAACGACAGCATGCCGATATAACACGCCCGTCTGTTTTTCATTACGGAACAGATACATGCATACTTTATACCTCTGTATATCACTGCATTATTTAATAATTGAAAATGGATATATATTTACAGTTCACCAAGTGCTATTCTGTGAAAGCCAAATGTCCGATATGAAGCAGTACAACTAATCCGGTATACAGATATAATACGAACGACCTTTCATGGATAGTGGAAATTTCTACAGATGTGCCGCCAAATCTATATGATGTGTACATTGTACCTCTGTCATACTGAACATCAAATCTAATCATAGATACTGTCGCGAAAAATGATCATGGAAGGGTTTAATCATGTTTCAAGCATTCGAAGCACAATAAATGACAAAACTCCGCTAAATGCGGACAAATCTACATAGATTATCTTATTGATAACCGGCCAACGTTTGTGGAACAAAATAAGTCGCGTCGGATCGAGTGATTAAAATTTGTTGTTAGCATTATTTGACACGATATAGCTGATAAGATTGTGGATACTAGGACGATTCCAGGGTCCAAATACTTGTGATTCTACATTCATTGCATGGAAAGTCAACGAACCTCTCAGTTAAATAAAATAACTTCACATTTGCACCCACTGACGGCAATAACCAGGTCGGATAATCATCAAACTGACAGAGTTTTATGACTATGGAGTTAACGAACGATCGCATGAACATTTATATTTGCAAACGAGTATTAGTGGTACAGATAAAAATCGGGGCTTATCAGTATTGAGCGAACGTTTTATTGTGCAGATAGAGTGTAACCATCATGAACCACTAAGCCAGACCATGCGATGCTTTGACTGACCATGTTATCTAGAAGCCACATATGTAACCCAAACATCCGATGCAGAATGATGTACTTCACTGAAGGAATAATTCATAGAAATACCAACAGATTCCATCAAAGCTCCGAGCTGCCTTTCATATCACGTTGAGTTAATATCAGCGAATAGTCGATACATTTTATAGTTAACTGGCATTTTCATTATATTGTTAGGATTAGGATGCTTGAATAACTGTTATACAACAGCATTTTGAACACAAACCAGTGACTCGTTAATATAATTTATCGATTCTATTATTTTCAGTTACGGTACATATACCACTGATATGCTATTCAGTTTGATCAATTGTAGAGATCTGAGATACTGTATTTATTGGATAGCAATATTGATTCTGTTTTTCTTCCGTGTGTTATCTAGCTCAGTATTCATATACTCAAATCAGGTAACTACTCCTGCCGTTCAATTACCCACAATAACAAATAATAAGGATCGATATGCGGTCTTATTTTTCTCTAGTACATCTTTCTATCAAGATTGAATCCGATCACGACAGCAACGCAAGTCGCCAAATATGCCAGTAGACCATTCCGAGGTTAATGTACCCGGACATATTATGATAGTACCCGCCCGAATCTATCCATCCATTCTTCCATATACACTCACTTGTTAGCATCGATCTAACGTATCCTATCGTTAATGTATCGATTGATCCGTTGGGAATAATACACTGGCTGGGTTGGTTACCGATAGAAGATTCATTTATGTCAGGCTGTAACCGACATCAGGTGTGAAAGCAAACTTCTCGAGAATTCATTCGATTCGCACAAACGGTGCAGATAATCCGAGTATTCGGAATTTACGCATCTAAACTTCTGAAGATTGGCATGGGTTTGTAAATTGAGACTATCGTTTTTATCTGGTGACTTACTTCATCCTCATTGCTGCATGTGCACTGTCATATTATCAGTGTAGAGTGCATACGGTTAGAAATTCCATATTTTGGCGAGACTTGTTAGAATTTCTTGGTTATCTATGGAAGGAATTGCAGTTCCATGTCAGATCTATCTTCGAATGTAAATTCGATCTTCTCCGCTCACACTCTACGTCCTACAAAGCTAGAATCGAATATTTTGTTTCGTAAACTGTACGTCCTTATACAGCACCATGGCATATATGATACTAGTCTTCAATTATTCTTCGGGTGACGATCTGGGAGGATAAATTGTTCACTTTTCTAGAAAATGAATGTTGCTTTTGAGCAATATCTTTTAAATAAATTCATAACCTATTGTGCTGTAAATTAAACGTTATACTGTCACAAGGTCGCCATCTGCCTATTAGCTGAGTTTAATCCAAACAATGACCTAAATTATTGACAGTGTCCAGAAATAAATGATCATTGGAGAGAAATAAACACTTATCATATCTTTTTCCTTTTGTTATCAGCTAATCTTATTTTATTTCAACGAAGTCAAACTAGTTAATCTAGATCAGGAGCAAATATACTGCAGAGAAATGTGAATAATTGAGTTCCGGGTGAAGTATGCCTCGACAAGCATTTGGAAATTAGTAAGCCAAGAAAGCACCTCATTGAAATAAAATATTCTCGCGTACTTTTAAAATTTAACCCTACCTGGCCTGGGGGGCCATTATGGCCACCCTACCAAACTTTCTGCGCTATCTCCAGAACGACGCAAAATGGAGTGCTGAATCTCCGGGACTTTATAGTTTATCATATTGGGGTCATTTTAAACCCATTTGCATAACCCCCTGAGCAGAGGATCATGGGAAAATTCAAGATGACGGCCACGTGGGGTACCAGAAAAGTGATGTTTTTGTCACATTTCTTCAAAATTTCTGCCTTTTCGCGATGAAATGTGAACAAAAACTATTTTATTTCACATCACATTAATATTTACTAATTTATCATGCAGTTTTTGCGGAGAAATTGCATAAATAAAAAATTTGAAAAATCCGACCGAAAAATCGACCAAAAAATGGCGTTTTGGAAAATGACGTCACTGTGACGTCATCAAAGCGGCCATCTTGGATTTTTTTTACATTTTCTGGTAGAGCTTGGCCCAAGGGTATAGTGTGGTAAGTTTCAGCCCCCTAGCTCAAGGGATAAGAAAAATAATTAGGGGGGCCATTTCGCCCCCCCTCCCCCCAGGCCTGGACAGGTCCCAAAAAGCCCAGGCCAGATAGGGTTAAGAGGGAATTTTGAAGAAGAAGGACAAAAAGGTGACCTTTCAGTTACAGGCCCACGGTCGCGAAAATAATTTACCAATGATCCTCTGCTCGGAAGGGTATGTAAATGGATTTAAGTCACAGCAGAATGACAGACTAAAGACATTAGGGGTTGTTAGCTAATTGTTCGTCGTTTCGAAGTCTCTATATTATGGGAAGTGTGATAGGGAGCCTCAATGGCCCTCGCCAGGCCAGATAGGGCTTGAGTAATAGAGCAACCATAATACGTATATGGTCACTCAAATATTGGAGATGATGCGGTGGATATTGGAAGGTTCATTCAAATGACGGTCTGTTTCCATGAAATAACTTTTTAAATAACAGATTCAACAGCTCAAATGTAGGTCGTCCCCCGTACATGTACGCTGACCTAGTTCGAAAGATATGAGAGGAACTCCTGCCTGTAACAATCTCTCAGCAAAGCCGTTACCAATGGCATAGATAACAGACCAATAAAAGATTGATGTGGTAAATGGGAGTACTAATTTAGCATACCAGATCAACAGCCCAGAGAACATAAATTCAAACGAACGCGATTCTAGATTATGTTCACACCATTGACGTTTAATCGCATGCAGAGACGATAAGACGACATATGGGAAGGATCATCAACATTGCATGATTCTCGCAAGGAGCTAATTGCCTCTTCCATCAAACGTACCCCTGACAATTTGCCTACACGACGCAGTGTTTATGGACAATGCCAATACTGTTATGGTGTTGATTTTGATTTTGAGCTCCTAACAACTCATCGGCCAGTGTAGAAGTGAACATTAAAAATCCATTCTTTTTTTAGAACAAGCGACAGGTTTGACATCAGGTACTGTGAAAATTTGTTTTTGTGGAAAATGTGGTGGAAAGTAATTTAAATGAATTGAAATATGCTACATGAGTAGTGTGACTAACGTCACAGGACATACAAAGTAGAGTGAGGAAGATGACTTGGGTGTCCAAGCGTAATGTTATCAAAAATAAGTCTGCTTAGAACTGCCTGGTAACAATCCCCTAATGCACATTCATGCCAAAAATCAAGGTTCTAATGTCAACGCTTCTCCTTATTTTGCCGGAGAAAGAATTCGGGTGGACTGACTGACTCACTCACTCATCACCGGACAATTTCCAAATGAGAGCCTACTTCGCAGGAATAAGAATTTACATGCCTCACTCTCAGAGAATGGAAGTCAGAATATGTTAAATGTCAAATTATTAGACATTGTGGATGTTTCTAGAATATAGAGCTTGTTCACATATTATTGTATGGATAAGCCACTTGGAACTTTCTAGAAGGTTTTTGTAAATTGTATGTAGGTCAGATGATGCGGTAACGCTGTGTATTCTATAAGCTTCTTAAATTGGTAGAATGATCCGGAATGCCTCATAGAGTATAAGTAGCGTGTCACGCAGTTATTCAGGAGGGAATTCAAACTGGCTTTTTATGTGGGTGTTATACTGTGTTACCTTTGCCAGTACTTACGGACTGCTGGATTATTTACTCCTGTGTATTAACGTTTACGCTATTGAAGGCTATCGGCTATTGGACATTTACTGTGGCAGTATACAACTGAGCAGAGTTGGATTACCATTATACAGAAGAGTGATTTTAGCGCGTCAACAAGGACTGTAAAGTGCACACCAGTATAGCATTGATCAGTAAGACTATATTTCATAGATTTATTTGTTGTGTTAACCTTACCTAAATGGTATATGATTTTAGTATTGTAAATAAATATTTGATTGTTAATCCTTGACTTCACACTTCTTTCTGTTAACGTACGAATTGACGTAACACAAAGAAAAGATCTGCCAATATTGCCTGGCAATGTGATAAGGCCTACTTCTGAACAACAAAACAACCATAGTCACCTACTTTCCATAAAGCATTCTGATTGACTGGCAGATTAGTTTGATTTGGAGTTAGATATCCCATGATATATGTATACTACAGGCGTCAGATCCGACCGACATTCAATATTTAGCCGTCAAATATTGTATCATTGTATCAGAGGTTTAGTTATCCGGACGTTTCGATTCTTTGATTTCCGAGTTTTCTCTCTCGTTTTTCTGTTCATCAATAAGCATATCAATTATCGTCCCCATAGACGGTTGTAAGCCGTTTTATGCAATCGATGCCAGATGAAGTTGTGTTAGTACAGCAGCTCATTTTTGACTGTACTGTATCGTGAATTGACTGCTCCGTATAGCAGAATCCACCACACAGAACCAAACAGTTTTTTAAGTTTCAGTTCGATTCCGATGCACTCGGCCATCGAATGTTTACCCTTAGTTGAAAGTGCCAACTAGTATAAATACAGTACTGACAGTTACTCATTGGACATGCAGAATAAAATATTACACTTCTTCTAACAACTTCATCCTCGACGGCAACCCACGCGTGCTCATGATTGGCATATCGACAAGGAAAATTCAATTTCCAAGATTCAAATCAAGCGAACGGATGTTCCATACTCGCCCGAAGATAGGTGGAGCAAGAGAAGAGGATTCAAATACGGAAAACAAATTTCATGGCGGAGCAGAACACACCATCTCTTGTGAATGCAACCGGAGTAGAGTCTTATCGTCTGTTCATCAAAGTGCATATCTTGCGCATTTGGGGAATGAGGGAATCTACTCTAATATATATGATGTAACTGAGACAGAAGTGGCTCGCCATGCCAACGAGTACCATTAGTGGTGACCTTTGGTAGCTGAGCAGACCCTTCCAAATATTCACCGACGTGAGCAGGGAAGGGTCAGAGCAATTGGTCACATGAAAAATAATCCAATAAAATTACAAGCAGGCCGTTTTCGCTAGACTATATTTTGCGAAAATCCTGCTGACATTTTCTCTTACTAGGACATGCAATGTGCAGAACATATGTTTTCTTTAATACATATTTAGGTAATGTCAAGGTACTTAAACGAACACGACTAAACAACCAATTATAAATTTACTATCTTCATGGTATTTTTTATCTCCCACTACTCTCGTTTCGAGAGGTAGCGTGTAGCGTTATTTTCAGTAGTATTCCCACGTAAGCAATAATTAGGGCCAGTTAAATTAATTAATATCAAGCCGACTAACATGTAGATAGGGCCATGTATGCGAAACGGACTTATTATCACACATGTCTTGATATTAATAAGCTGATATTGTCCACCACAGATTATCAAAACCTCAACGTCTCTGTTTGAGCCTCCAACTGTTAAATTGGGATGGTACTTCAACAGAAATGTGAATGTGTGTTTTTTATGTTATTCTCCCATAAACTCGGGGGATGAGTTAAACATACTGGGAATGAACACCGTACGGTTTTTATCATTCATGATTTCCAGAGGTGGACCACACTCAATGTGTTTTCCTCTACTATAAGAGTATATATACGATACCATATACATTCATTTAGGAATGTGCATGTATGTAGATGGTGTATTAGGTTCAGAATAGTTAGATACAAGCTTCAAATTCGACATTAAGTTGCTAATTGTCGTTTGCTATGTTTTGGTGCTTTGATTTCTGATACATGGTATACGTACCATATAACCTACAAAGAAAAGATCTCGACAAATAGTTGGGCTTCGTCAACAATCGCTGCAGAAGTCGCATGCGATTCCCATCCTCCGTCCGTCGTCATCCGTATTTTTGTCCCTGAAATCCGTAATGATTTGACAGGTATTTGTCAATTTCGACACATTCATAGGTTAGAATTGTACTATGATCTGGGAAAAAATTACTTGGCAAGCCAAATGAAATGGAGCTAACCCATTATCGCACCAAGGGTGTTCAAATGGTTCCACAACGTATAATGTTTTCCATAAAGTACTGTGGAATGCTATGAATAAACGATGTAGGTAACAAGGCGTACATTTGCCTTTCTCCTACAGTACGTGGTAATTATGCTAATATTTTCTGTTACAACTGTACCGAAGCTACTATATCAAAGCGGCAGCGGAGAAAATAGTATTACTGCTGCTTTTCATTTCAATGGCATTAGCTTTCGGCTGGACAAGGGATCGATCGCACGTTTGCTTCACAAGGCCATAGAACAGCTATTGGACTCATTTGAACAATGTTCGTTCCCCAGAGGCGGAATGCTAAATAAACTAGGTAACCGAGAATTGGTAATTGCGTCAAATTCATACTTGCGAATATGTCCATCTTCGTAAGCGCCACGAAACAAAGGAGAGTTTTTGGGTACAGCAATGAGTGGCTTTTCGGTTATACAAAGGCCTTAGCAAATGAAAGACCGATCTGTGGATTCATTCTCTGACATGATTATCATAATAAGAGATGAATAGCTTACTTCAACATGAAGACCTCTCATGCCCAGATCAGTTCCTACTGAAAATAGGGAACTATTGAGCTTCAGCAGGTCAGACAGATCAGTGTTACTGTAGCGCGCTACAACATATGACACTGTCAAACAGGAACAAAAATAAAGCGCGATAATCACGAACACTGAGGAACACCGTGACTCGGAAAAATGGTATATTAATTATGATGGTATGCAAGATAATGTGCGTTTACTATCGTCATGTCGATATATCGCAATCAAAGATGTCTGTAATGTTCCAGACTTTTTGTAAATTTCATTACATTTACCAAATGGCCCATGTTAACGACGAGTATTTGGCACTGTCTTCCAGTATCATTCTGCATGCTAGTACAATTATGTATTGAAGAACATACACTTGTATTTTATTTTATGAAAACACCGTGACTCGGGAAAATGGTACATTAATCATAACTCTATGCAATATAATATGCATTTAATTTGATCATGACGCCAGCCAAAATTTCCATAAATATTCCAGACATGTTGTGAATTTCACTACAATTATTCAACGCTCATGTTAACGGCGAGTACATGTTCACCACCTTCCAGTATCATTCTTCATACTAGCACCCATATTAACTCATACCCATATAATACACGCAACAGATTTGACATGAGTCACGAAATTATATTTGTCTGCTGAGAAGCTCCCGCGCCATATCCGACAATCGATGCAGGTGAAGGAAAATTGGCAGGAACAGTTTAAATGATACCTTACTCATACCCCCATACCAAAGTCATGTTTTGTTTTTTGTTTCTAGATTTGTATCTTGTATTCATGAATGGATGTTGGTGCTAATAGCGTCTCGCCGTAGAATCCAACGTATTCACGGATCTGAATGTGCGGTGCCGAGGAATACTCTCCTGAAGAGTCATATGGTTGCTTTTAGTCGCCAGACTTCGACCATTTTCCCCACCTCTTGCATATCGCTCTAATTTATTACCTGTATATGGTAGGATTCTGCTAATATACTGTTAGTCCCCGGGGCCCGCCCTCTGTACATTACAACGCATATAAGGGAAGTAGGAAGAGGTGCCGACATACTGACAGAGCCACATGACTTCACAGTATAGTCTTCTGGTTAACCTATTCTAAAGCACATACCAAGAATCTAACGATTCGTGATATTTTTTGTATCTCAGATACGCTTTTATTGTGCCTGTCTGTTCATGTGGCAAATCGGATGACATGACCACACGACCACTAGCACCGGCATAAGCGGTATTAGATACAAATTTGCTATATTGGTAATTGGTGAGCTGTGTCGCTGTGACAACTCGTACACTGAGGATTGGTGAGCTGTATCGTCGTCATTCGACAAATATATGGAGGTTTATTGTGTTGGTAGAAAATTCAGGCCGTACGACTTCGGACATTGCAGGTTAGTTTTTCTAGGTATTCTTGCATTTACCAGGTTTACCCCATGTTGAGATATTTACTCCATCAGACGTTCACGATGCTCATCCAGTAACATCAAACGAGTTATTTGTTTGAACTTATCTGTTCTCACAGCTCCCGAGCTAGCT
This sequence comes from Hanleya hanleyi, assembly GCA_036873755.1. Classification (NCBI taxonomy): domain Eukaryota; kingdom Metazoa; phylum Mollusca; class Polyplacophora; order Lepidopleurida; family Hanleyidae; genus Hanleya; species Hanleya hanleyi. Next base: position 99,661 of record JAVTVY010049147.1, read on the forward strand.
TATCTAATTCCGCTTAAGCCGGTGCTAGATGCCGTGGGGATTCAGTCTCCACATAAACAGCTGCAATTTAACCCTATCTGGCCTGGGCGATTTGGGGTGTATCGCAGCCTGGGGGGGGGCGGGGCGGAAAGTGCCCCCCTATATATTTTCTCTACCACTAAGGCTAGAGCGCTGAAACTTACCACACAGTATCTTGGGTTCAAGCTCTACCGGAAAATGGAAAAAAATCCAAGATGGCGGCCATGATGACGTCACAGTGACGTCATCTTCTCGGAAGCCATTTTTCGGCCTTTTTGGGCTCGATTTTTCGAAATTTTTATTTATTTTCTCTCAAAAAAAATCAAATAAAATATAGAATAAATAGTTTTGCATAAATAAAATACTTTCAAGACATTTTAGGAAAGGAAAATGTGAAGAAATGGAGCGAAAAAATTGGAAAACACGACTTTCGCGGATACCACATGGCCGCCATCTTGAACTTACCCATGATCCTCTGCATGGGGGTATATGAAAATAGGCTCAAAATCACCCCAATAAGATAAGCTTTAAAGTCACCAAGTTTCAGCCTCCTCGGTTTTGTCGTTTCGGAGCAGCAGAGAAAAGTTCACTAGGGGGGCACTTTCCACTCCTCCCCCCCGGCCAGGTAGGGTTAAGCGCGGCTGAGATACTAAGGCTACGTTCGAGAATCAATCGTATTCTCGGATCTGAATGTGAGGATCTGCTGCAGAGTCATATGTTGCTTTTTAGTCGCCAGACGTTACCAATTTTTCCCACCTCTTGTTCATGAATAAGATAATTAGTTTCTGGTCGCGAAAATTCTTCATATAAGACGACGGCTGTCTACTGAACATTGTAGGATATGGCGCTTGTATGACTTATAGGCGAGCGGACAGGGCACCTCCAGAGACGACTTAATGCACCCACCCTACACACACATGGATTATACATCATTTTAAAGCCGATGGTCTCTGCTTTTCAAATCTACCTGCAGTACTGTCAAAATGTGGTGCCGTTGCCATGGAAACGAGGTCTAAATAGGTCGTGTTAGATTTGCCATTTTCGTCACTAATGGAACACTTTGTAATACGGATAATATAGATTCCTGAATGCAAGTGTTTAAATGACGAAAGAAGCACGAAACTTGGCATGGATATTCTAAGTAGGACGCATTTCCATGAAATATTGTTAGTCAACTGAAATCCAAGATGGCGGCTATTTTCCAAGATGGCCGCCATTTGACCCTAGTAATACCTTATTTAGCCAGAGAAAGTGATGAAATTTTGCGATTTGATTCATTTTTGTGTTCATTTATATGTTTCTGTCCAGGGGAAAAATGATTCTGGTATCTACAAGTACTCTCAGCGATACGTTCTATAATTTCTGCACTGGTGATGTAAATGTAAAAGCGTTGCGCCATGGTGTGACCAATTCGAGTTTGCATTGTGTTATCAGTGATTACAGTTTTCGCATTAGCGATCCTCTTCTGCTGAGATTATGTCTCAGTTACTCGTCAACTGGTATGTCTATATAATGTCCTTTACTCAAAGATTCTTGCCATAATTTGATGAATGAAGATGTCTAAGCTCCGAGATAGCCCTCACAATGAAATGTCTTGAGACCTAATCCACACCACTTGGTCGCCATTTCGTTATTTCAACTATTCCAACACTACAGATCAATATACAACGTATATATATTGATTATTCCTGTTTGTGTGTTAACAGATTGTTTGAACTGACAAGGGTTGTATTTGGGACCAACCGTGACACGCACTATTTAATGTATCCCAAGGATTGTCTCGGCGGGCTTAATTATTCAGTTTGCTCAATTAGGGCCTCAGTCGAAAACTGGACCCTGGATAATGCCACATGGGTAATTCATCCCATGTTGGAACTTGACACGTATGTTTACTGCGCACCGGGAAATGTACTATCTATTGGGATCTGTGTCACTTTGCCATATATATGTGTGGGTTGGGTAAATGATTGGCTGGTTGGGAAGTTCGTAGATGTATGGATCTGATATAAGGCGATAGAATGAGCTACTTTGTACCCGTATTTTCAACACTATACTAGTTATAATCTCATTTCTTTTATATATATGTACCTGTATGTTTTACTGGGTTGTTCTTCTCTCTGTGATTATTATAATGAATTGTTCCAAACTGTCAAGGATTATTGACACCAAACGTGACACGCTAACGCACTGCATCGTATTTTCAACTATGCCCAATTGAGACTCAGATCGAAAACTGAACCGTGGATAATGCCGCCTAGGTAGTTTTCCCGGTAATTCTTTCCGGCACTGAAACTTGATACGCTTACGTACTAGACCTCAACTAACCTACACACACATGGATTATGCGTTTTATTTTTCAAATTCACCTGCCATATTGCCAAAACGCGGCACCGTTATGGAAACTACATCCCGACGTGAGGTTAGATTATTCAAATTTACCTCGCCTTATGAAGTGAAGGGGAGATATTGTAAGAGGGGAAAAGAGGATGTCGTCGTCGGTATCACCTTCCTGGAAAGTAAAGGGCATTCGAATAGACGGTTTTGGAACGAGGTAGACCATCCATGATCCAAACGGGCCGTGTGGGTGCCATCTTGGAACCCTTTTCGAGTAGAGTCAGACTGATGTCGCCGTCAATCTGCGCATGAGCAGTCGGACAGTAGTAGAAAAAAGACATTTGAATGGACATTATGGGGTCGAGGTGGACTATTTACTGTCCAAATGCATCGTGTGAGGTGTCATATTGAAGTGCTCGTGGGAGAGAGTCAGGCTGATGTGGTCTGTAGTGGAAGTGCTGTCAATCCGCGCATGCGCAGTCGGGCAGCAGTAGCGTCGGGTGTGTTTACATAATAGTATGGTGTGTATCAGATGCATCATCGACTGCTCTTGTCCAATCAGAAGCCGTCATTTTATGTTGCATCTGTCAGGGTCCCTCTTCTCCGCTTGACATATTTTCGGTTGTTCCTGTCCAATCAGAATCCGCTATTCGGAGTGTCAATCTTCGGCCATACTATTATGTAAACACACCCAACGCGGCTCCCCCAATGTGGGTGTGATGTGATGGAGAAATACTAAAATACATCTGTGAACGTGTTGATCTTTCTTTCTCTCAACTGTCTGCGTATGGGACTAGGTACAGAATCTAGGGAACTTACTCCCTAGCGTTAGACTGACGGCAGTTTCACTGCAACCACAGTCAGACTCTACTCCACGAGTCCTTCCAGATGCCACCTCACACAGCTCATTTAGATCACGGATGGTTCATCTCTGCCTCAAAACGCCCATTCAAATGCCCTTTTTATACAACTACCCGACTGCGCATGCGCAAATTGATGGCAGTTCCATTACAAGACACCTCAATCGGACGCTACCCCACGAGCGCTTCAATATGACACCTCACACGCCCCATTTAAACCAAGGATGGCCCACCTCGACCCCAAAACGTCCACCCAAATGCCTTTTTTCTGCTACTGACCGACTGGGCATGCATCAATTGACACCGGAAGCCACGTCATCTTCGGATAGCACGTAACCGGAAGTGCTCTTAGACCTTTGATCCGGACGTGACCTCGCACCGGAAGTGATATTATCCATGACGTCATCAGATGTGACGTCATCAGCCTCACAGAAAAGAGCATCAATGCGACCAGATTGGCCCTTTCCCTACTACTAGTGTATTACCTATATGAGCTTGATGAGACATTCGATAATTCGGTAGTGTCTTACATGCCGGTTTCCTGTCCAGAACTGTCCCATTCAAGTTCAAACCAGTCTCGCTGGAGATATTTATGTAATTTCCTGTACAATGACCTGTAGTATTTATTATTAACGTTATTTTCAATCCCTTCTGGAGGAGGCATTTCAGAATGTCGTGTGATCGTTTATGCCCGTTTCCTCTGTAACAGCGGCATTAATATGTGAAACTGTAGATCTCGATTTAAAAAAAAGAGAAAATAAATCCAACAGAACATTCCCTGGGACCCAGTAGGTAATTGCACTAATTTTCAGGGCGGGAATATAATTCTCAGGAAAAATACTTAGGCGGCATTATCATAGGTCCAGTTTTCGATGTGGGTTCCAATTGGGCATAGTGAAAAATCAAGCCCAATTGAACATTCTCCTTGATGCAGTAGGCTATATAAGCCTGCCATGTTTGGTGGCAAACAGAAAGTTAGCCCAATGGATATGACATTTCCCATGATCCAGCGTTACAATACTCCATGGGATTAATTACCCATGTGAAATTATCCAGGGTCCAGTTTCCGACATGTGTCCTATTTGGGCATACTGAATACTGAATAATTAAATCCGTACAACGTTCTTCGGGGGTGCAGTGAAGAGTGTGAGCAAATTGATCCCAAATAAACTCCTTGTCAGCTCGGAACATTCTGCTAACAACCAACAAACAGGAACAGCCCATTTATTTACGGTATATTAACCCTAATAAGTAAAGGTTGTTAAAATTCCAAAATGGCCAACAGGTGGCACAGATTAGACCAAAACACAATTTAAGGTGAAGCATTGTTCCAAGATAAGCCTACTCGTGCATCAAATTATGGAAATAATCTTTTAGTAAAGGACATTATATAGACATAATAATGCGTAACTAAGACATAACCTCAATCAAATGGGATCACTAATGCAAAAACTCCAGTCAGTGATAACACACTGCAAACTCGAACTGGTCACATCATGGCACAACGCTTCAATAGTGACATCATCAGATTCAGGAATGTTAGAACATATATCTGGAAGTACACAAAGATACCAGAATCTGCTTTCCCCTCTCTAAAAGTATATACGTGAAGGTCAAAATAATTCCAATCGTAAAATTTCATCACTTTTTCTTACAAAATCAGGTATTAGCAGGGTCCTTCGGCGGCCATCTTGGAAAATAGCCGCCATCTTGGATTTCAGTTAGCTAACATTAATTTCTGGAAAAAGTGTCCCAATTAGACTACCCATGTCAAGTTTCGCGCTTGGATCATCATTTGAACCTTTGCATCCAAGAATCTATGTTATCCATATTATCAAGTGTTCCAATAGTGAGGAAAATGGTAAATCTAACATAACTTATTTGGAGCTCGTTTCCATGGCAACGGCACCACATTGCAACAGTACTGCAGGTAGATCTGAAAAGTAGAGACCATAGGCTTTAAATTGATGTATGATCCAGGTGTGTGTAGGGTGGGTGCATTAAACTCGAAAAATAAGGCCCTTTTCTAGGATCTGCCGCTCGCCTATTATTCAGTTATATTATGGTTAATAAATGATGAACAGTGGATGGTGCTGACACGCGATGATCAAACTGTATCTAATATTGTAAGTAAAGCAATACTCAGCATAAGTATTTCCATTGTCGCTGCGTGATGAAGCCGATCTATCTATGAACTCTATGATATTGCGTGACATGAGAGGATTCCCTGATGGAGAACGGGCTAATATATATCCTTGAAATTACAAGCGTCTAGTCCGTCATTCATAATCCAGCCGTCGTCCATTAGAGAATATCCGCGTCCATAATCCAAAGACCTATTCCATTTTCCACATAACAGTATTAGCACCAAATTCAAAAAGACAATCATAGTATACATAAACATATAGGCTTGTTTCCTGCAAGAGAGAAGCGGTCAACAGTTTTCAATGATGCCGGCAAGACATCATGATGTTCCAAAAATATCAAATCCGTATCGCTGATCAGTATTCTTAATCCATAATATTCGTTATAGAGTCGTCATCTAAAAAAGATGTATCTCAGTCACGCTTTGATTGTGACTGTTCATATGAGTACCATGAGGATCTTGAAGTACATGGGCTCATACGGCCCCTAGCCCGGGTTAAGCGGAATTAGACACATGTTACGAAACGTAGCCCCATAGATCTTGCACGCTACGTTCGTATTTTGCTATCAGCATGCGATATGTATCGCCAAATTTGAGAAACTTTGAGTGGAGGCGCTTGGTGGAATAGCCCTGTTTTATAAGTTTCTGCAACAATGTACTTGGGTCGATTGGTCAACTGTTCATCGTGGTAAAATAGATAGTGTCGATTTGTGGATTAGGCGTACCAGACTAATTGTGTCGTTTATCTTCTCACAATGCTTGTAGCAGTAGCACATTATGACCGACGTGTAAATATAATCCACATTGCTTAGTTGCACCACACTTTACGACACTGGTGTTATGTAATGGTGTTAGTGTTGCGAGCAATGCACCATGGTACGCCATAAAGAAGACTTGCTTGAAATCGCTTTTGCGGATACTATACACAAAAGTATCTCCAATCATTTTCTCAACGGTACTATATTGAACACGTGAAACCTTTTCACAAAAAGAAAAAGCAGACCAAACGAGTGAGCGTCACCGGGAATGTATAAGCAGGGCTCTTTCAATAGAGGGAAATAGCAAGTGTGCCAATTATTCGAAAACGGCTGGAAAAAAATATTAAATATTTAGTGCGAAAATTTGACCTAATACAAAGTTTGGCATATGGCAATTGTATTTGATATCTTTCCATCCGTGCTGGAATCTGTGCCAGAAAGACTGGAGAATGGGTTATTTGTCAACTGCATCTATTTTCCTCAACTGACTGGATGATGATCGCATGTACATTTCTGCATCCGATGGGTATATGGCTATGAGATGATAAGTTTACCTTGTGTAGAAGTCTGGGAGTCGCGAAATTCAATCCCACACGGTTCTCACACATTCACTAACAGTATCTGTGCGGTACAGAGGAAGTGCTATCTTAAAAATAATTTGAGATATTAGTTAGTTTAAACCTGCATGAAACTCCATTTTCCCCAAAACTTATGATTCTCCAGCACTTTTATTACATTCTTTCGACATAAAATACCTTTTGAAATCATCACATCTCTATGTTGTCATGAGGCAATTTTTATTAAACTCAGATAAAAATATGCCGGGGCGATTAGATGTTGATCCAACTATATGTGTGACAATGTATTCAGATTATAACCTGCAATATTGTAGGGTATTTCTGGATTTCGTGAAGACATTTTAACTGACTAGGCCTGTGCTATATACATTGCTTCACGTTCTGGTCATCCTCCATTAATTTGTCCATGTAGTTATTGTATTGACAAAATATCCAATACGCTGGTACGTTTTGCCATCAAAAATTAAGATTCATAATTTTTTTTTATCCACTATTACAATAGCAGACCCTTTTTCGACTTCATTGGTAACCATTTCATGGTTTATCTCATATATATGCTGACGGAAATCTAACTCAGTATTTCTGTCTGAATTCTGATTGAAACCACTCATTCTTAACATTTGAACTGTCGTTTGCTCAATAACAATAAATCTCACGCAGTCTGTATGCATTCGAAAATAAATCAGGTATGTGTTTTTCTATATGCACACATTCTCGCATGTAATTCCGGATTCATGGCGGCAATATCTCGATCGCCGGTCATTCCCATTTCTCTCTGCGCTTATACACGTGTACATACAGGGACATATTTTCAACTAGTCGTGACTGGCATATTTCCAATATAAAGCTGTCAAAATATTCTTCAACGTAAGCACAATTCTTTCCTTTAAATGGCAGGATAATAATCATATTTATAACATTTACATCAGTTACTTCAGTTATAATGTTTCCCCATGTATAAGCATATGTAGGGATTGGAGCGATATACAAGAGGTGGGGAAAATTAACGACATCTGGTGAATAAAAAGCAACCATATGACTCTACAGGAAAGCATCCCTCCGCACCTCACATTCAGATCCGAGGATACGGTGGATTCTCGGACGTAGCCTAAGTATCTCAGCCGCGCTTTTATTGCAGCTGTTCACGGTCATTGACTTCCATTATGTACCAGCTAAACTGTCATAACAAACATCTTCTTTACACCGTTTATAAAATAAATTATTGCAAAATTTATCTTATGCTATTCTGATATCTATCAGAAATAATGCAGTAATGCATTTGCAATCATTTCGAGCCTAAAATCTGCAATCAGATGGAGAAAATTCCAATTAGATAGAAAGTTACGACGAATTTAGTTGAAATCCACCAGTGCTAACAGTTGGAGCCACCTGCCAACAAGGAGGGGGAGGGGGAGGGGGGGGAGTTACCGGCTTGCTTCCAAAGTCACTGGACTAAAACCCATCATTGCTAAATTAGGATATTGAAAGATCATCTTGTTAATAAAGGAAAAAGTATGTTTTGGAAACTTGTCTGTAGACAGGAATAACGTTGCCTTGCAACTTGCAATTTGCAAGAAACTCGTTTATATATATTTACGTTTGCCTTAGAGCTAGATGGATTTACATAAGCACAGACTCAAAAAGGTCTGGACCTTTTGGTCCTTGATATATGTTAGCATTTGTGAGAAGTTGATGCTGGGTCGACATCGGGCCTTACAGACTAGTCTTTTGTGTTAACTGCCGTCATTTTTATCTGATGACGATACAGCTCACTAATCCCTAGTGTACGAGTTGTCACAACGAAACAGCTCATCAATTATCAATATACGAGTTGTCAGAGCATTTCCATCATAGCTCTCTAGATTTGTATCTAATAATGCCGGTGCTAGGGGCCAATAAATTACAAGCGTCTAGCCCGTCATCCATAATTCAACCGTCGTCCATTAAAGAATATCCGCGTCCATAATCCAAAGACCTATTCCATATTCCATATAACAGTATTAGCACCAAATTCAAAAGGACAATCATAGTATACATAAACAAAGGCTAGTTTCCTGCAAGAGAGAAGCGGTCAACAGTTTTCAATGATGCCGACAAGACATCATGATGCTCCAGAAATGTAAAATCCGTATCGCTGATCAGTATTCTTAATCCATAATAATCGTTGTAAAGTCGTCATCTAGAGAATGATGTATCTCAGTCGCGCTTTGATTGTGACAGTTCATATGAACACCACGAGGATCTTGAAGTACATTGGTTTATACGGCCCCTAGCCCCGGGTTAAGCGGAATTAGACACAAGTTACGAAAACGCAACGCCATAGATCTTGCACGCTACGCTCGTATTTTGCTATCAGCATGCGATATGTATCGCCAAATTTGAGAAACTTTGGTGGAGGCGCTTGTTGGAATAGCCCTGTTTTATACGTTTCTGCAACAATGTTTTGTGACGTCGATTAAAATCGTCACATTTAACACAGGATCTAGCAAATATCAAAAGCGTACCTGAGATACAACACATATAACGAATCGTTAGATTCTTGATATGTGCTTTAGAAAAGGTTAACCGGAAGTCTATACTGTGAAGTCATGTGGCTCTGTCAGTATGTCGTCACCTCTTCCCACTTCCCTTATATGTGTTTTAATTGAAAAACCTTTCCGAACGAAGACGGCCTAACCAAGGTTTATATAGCTTTGATTATAGGCTTCAGATCCGGCTTTTCAGCCGTCGTCTGCAAAAGAATTTATGCGTCAATAATCAGAGCACCTTTTTCGTCCGACAGTTCGAGTCATTTCCGAATGAAAATTTAAAAAGCACAAGATGTCCTGCAGGAGTGAAGTGGTGAACAATTTTCAATGATGACATCAAGATATCACGATGGTATAGTTACATAAAATCTTTATCATTGACCAGTATTCTTTATCCAAATGAATTTCCAAGTCGTTTGCTGGCGTATTATGAGTTTCTAGAATATGTTCAAACGGCCACTAGCCCCAAGTTGAGCAGAATATAAACGAGTTACGAAATGTAGCGCCAGAGACCTTGCACACTTCGATCGTTTTGTACCGTCAATGTACGATAGTTATCACAGAATTTGAGAAACTTTGAATGAAGGCGTTTGGTGGTTTCGCCTTGTTTGACAAGTTTCTACAATACTGTTCTGTTGCGTTTATTGAAATCGTCACATTTTACACTGAATCTAGCAAATGCTACCGGGCGAGATATGTATAAGCCGCATGTATGTCATTATGGAATATTACCCTGCGTCTCAAACTCTTGTTTTCTAGGCTTGTTGGAAATGGGACACGGTGAGGGGGATTACACGATTGTGTTCAGAGGCAACCATTCCAAGGCTAAGAAAACTAGCACTGTCTGTTATTCTTGCCCTGAGCAAAATCATTGTGAGACTTCCATATATGATATGGGTGGTTTGGGGCCGTGAAATGTCTAGTTTAGCCATGAAAAAATCATATTAAACCAGTTAATTATATCCAAATTTAGTTTCTATCTCCGGCTAGAGAGATTTCTATATTCGATGCGAAAACCGTATTCCTGTAGCTCCTATTAGACTCTATAACCATCAATTATGACCGTGTTTCTACTCTGGAGACTGTCCCCCGCGGGTCGTACACGTAGCTCTTGTCATTGTAATTGAATTCGCAAGATGGAGCGTGCTGAAGGGAGACCTTGCCGAGCTGAAGGGAGACCTTGTCCACGACAATTTTAACACCAAGTGCAGGATAAATTCCAACTAATGAATAAATTACATGGTCCATTTTATAACACACGTGTCAAACTTTCAAACATACGAGAAATCACACACATCCTGATGTAATTTAGTGTTGCCTCACCCAACTGTTTTTCAAGCCGTATGCTAACGATGATGGGTAAATATTAGTGCTTGTGTTTTTGAGTAACAATAGTTTAAAACTCTGCTGGTTACACAATTATCACTTGATACACTGTTTAAAAGTACCGCAACTGAAAACATTCTCTATCTCGCATGGTATGCCAATCGCGTGTATGCAAGATTATAGAGTTCATAGCACGGAGCATAGACAAGAATAAACCCATGTGTGTGTATTTGTCATGCGCAAGAGAGTCAGATTTAGAGAACTCCTGTCAGCGGATCCCGATAAACCGATCAACCATATTCTTCATTTGAAAATGTGGAAGAAAATAGATAATCAGAACCCGTGCGTCACGTGTTCCGAGTGTGGAAATTCCCCAGATGCATTGACTGAATCACTGGCGTAGTTTTTCTGCAATGGTCGGGAGACACACAGACACCATACTCTAACAACATACCCGGACAATACACTCGGACAACATACCCTGACAACATAACCGGACAACACACTCGGACAACATACCCTGACAACATAACCGGACAACAAACTCGGTCAACACCAGGACAACACCAGCATATAATTAGCCACAGAACTCATCACCACTTCTACCTCTGACAAGGATAAGGAAAGATTCGAAAACGGTCAGCGTATCCTTATGGCTACGCTCATCAATTCCCTAAGATTGTATCTTCATCCTCTTACAGTATAAATCTATTTGAAGAAAACCATTTTGTGGCATTATCTCCATATACAATGTAGGAAATAATTAAAAGGCTTGGCCAATAAATGGCTACTAAGTGTGTTTTCGGATGTTGATTTTCGACACAACGATATGAACTGTTTAGTCACGTCTATGCTCATGACCTCTTGCACGAGTCCGGTCTTATACCAGTAAGGCGAAATGATATATGCTTTCATTGAATACTGTCTAGATAAATCATAATCAATCACTCACTAACCAACCTGTCGAGATAACGTTATCAGCAATCATATCACGGCTCAGAGTATATGTTTTCCAGATGACCGTATCAACAGATCGCTGGATGACATCATGCAATGACACAGCCATTATGCTGATCTATGCAGCCATGGTATTTTGTCCTATGAAAGATTTTAATTATAGGCCTCTCCTCTCACCAAGGATTGATCGTTCCTCAGGATGAGCGTACTGCTTTGTGTACCTAGATGAGATTGATATAAATCATGAGAACTCAATCTCACCGTCGATTTCAGTGTGCAATGAGAGAGAGAGAGAGAGAGAGAGAGAGAAATTAAGGGTTAACGTCGCATTCAGCAATATTTCAGCTATATAGCGACGATCAAACAAAATTCTAAGTAATCAATTCAAAAACTCGGTAAACTAATGCGTTAAAACAGGTACAAACATTAAATTTGTACAACAAACCAATCTCTCTCAAATAACCTAAAATACAATCTTCTTTCACTCTGCTAAAAAGATCTTCCAGCGTAGCTGCTCGATAAAAAGTATCTCTTACAGTCTTAAAATCTATACAGTCTATGAGAATATGTTTCACCGTGAGATCTTCATGGCAAGGTATACACCTTGAAATCGGCTCCTGTTTTAGTAAATATTCATGAGTAAATCGTGTGTGACCGATCCTACATCGTCTAATCATGGCCTGGTCGAAACGTTTATGACTGTTCAGGTGAGTATAACCAACCGTTTTTTTGAACTCGTGAGGTTTGTTATTATCCATAGTATCCCATAAAGATTGAAACAGCTTTCTTACATAAGCGCAGATAGATGGTCTGAAATCACTGTATGGTATTCCAACAGGGTCAACTTCTTCATCTAGAGCTGCCTTAGCCAAACTATCAGCTTCAGTGTTGCCTTTGATGTCAACGTGACTAGGCACCCAACAAAACACAATATCTATCTGTTGGTCAAATCTGGTGTCATATAATTGTAGGATTTCCAAGATGGTGGGATGAGTGGAATTTCCATTTTTAATTACTTTAAGGCATGGCAGTGAATCTGAGAATATGACATATTTTTTCCTTCTAGTGGATCCAATACCTTCTAAAGCAGATAATAGAGCTTTTGCTTCTGCAGTAAATATGGAACTTTTACCTGGCAGTCGATACGTTTTAGTTTTGGTACTAAAGATAGTAGCACATGCTACTCTCTCACCATCTTTAGAACTATCTGTATAAATAGCCTGCTGTAAACTGTATTTCTCTCTCAGTAGACCGAATTCTTGAGTATACACGAGCTGGCTCATGTCTGCCTTTTTATATTTAGTCAGTGAAATATCTACTTCTGGCGTGGCTAACTGCCATGGTGGAGTTGGCAAGAGCTCGTTAGGTAAAATCTGACTAACTTTAATACAAGCTGCTGCAAGGTGTGGTTTCATACGGATTCTAAGAGGTGGAATAATCGAGGGTTTCTTTAAAAAGAGATCTGCGTACTCAGGGTTGAAAACACAGTTATATGCAGGATTTGAGTGGTTCGAACGCAGTTTTGTGATATATTGCAGTGATAATTTAATTCTCCGAAGTTCTAAAGGAAATTCATCCGCTTCGACATACAAGCTTTCTTTAGGTGATGTTCTGAACGCACCGAGGCAAAGTCTTAGCCCTTGATGGAGGATATGATCTAGCTTTGCTAAGTTTGACTTGCTTGCACCATTGTAAACAATAGAACCATAATCGAGTTTGGAACGAACAAGTGATCGATATAAATGAAGGAGAGTTTGCTGATCTCCTCCCCACTTATAGCTGGCAACTACTTTCAACAAATCCAAAGCTTTGGTGCATTTGGCTTTTAAGCAATTTATATGAGATTTGAAAGTTAGTCGTTGATCAAACAATATGCCTAGAAATTTGACCTCTTTTACCACTTTGATTTCAGTTCCATCTAAGTTAAGTACTGGATCTTCGTGCTGGAAATATTTTCTGCAAAAGTGTATACAATTTGTCTTAGCTCTGGAGAATTTGAAACCATTTTCTAGACACCATTTCTGAATTCTGTGTAGACAAAGTTGTAATGTTCTCTCAATATTGTGTATACCTTTCCCACTACACGATATATTGAAATCGTCTACAAAAAGTGAGCCATCAATTGATTTATTCAGAACTGCAGCCAGGCTGTTGATCTTGATACTAAACAGAGTAGTAGACAAAATACTGCCCTGTGGGATACCCTGGTCTTGATCAAAATGATCAGACATAGTTGTACCCAAACGAATTTGAAATTGTCTATCATTCAAAAAGTTGGAAATAAAAACGGGTAAACGACCTTTTAATCCCATCTTTTGAAGATCTTTAAGAATCCCGTATTTCCATGTAGTATCGTAGGCTTTTTCTAAATCAAAAAAGATAGAAACGACATGTTCGTTCTTGGGGCGAAAGCATTCTTAACATACGAATCTAATCTGATTAAATGATCAATGGTACTTCTATTTTTTCGGAAACCAGCTTGAATATTAGTAAGTTTCTTTTCAGTTTCCAGATACCAAACAAGGCGATCATTTATCATGCGTTCCATTGTTTTGCAGACACAACTAGTCAGTGAAATCGGACGATAATTACCAGGGTCTGTGTGGTCACGACCAGGCTTTGGTACTGGTATAACTATGGCATTGTGCCAGGATGGAGGAAATTCTTCTCTATACCAAAGTCTATTGAATATGCGTAATAAGATTTCTAGAGATGATTCCGGTAGATGTTTCGAAAGCTGATAATGAATATTATCAGGGCCTGCAGCAGAATCATGAGCTTTCGTGAGAGAAGCATGAAGTTCTTCAATTGTAAACGAAGCGTTATATCCTTCATGGTTACCGGAAGTGAATTTAATTTCATTTTTCTCTTCTCTTTTTTGGAAACTTTGAAATTTAGGTACATAATTTTCTGATGAAGAGTTTTTGGCAATTGTTTCTCCTAATTTATTTGCAATTTCTACTTTGTCAGTATTCACCTGATTTCCATCGTTGAGATGATGAACGCTGGACTTGGAGCTTTTACCTAAGGTGTGTATTGGCGAAATTTAAATTTATCTTTATCTGCTTTCTTCAGAAAGGTCTCGTTGAGACAAAAAGCTGATGGTTCATAATCTTGAGTTAATAATTGGAGTTCATTTAAATTTGGCCAAACTCCTCTGCAATTCCGCTGAACGATAGTTGATGGCTGAGCCATCTTTAGTCTGTATATAGAAATAAAACACAAAACTGCCCAAGCCAAGATATATAAGGTTAGCTTAGCCATTATGTACGTTTTATTTTGGGTAATCCTTTTTTACCTTTCTTATTATTTCTCATTTGTTCTCTCTTGTCTTTTTTATTTTCCTTCTTATTATCAACTTCTTTCTCTCTCTCTTGTCCCAACAAGTCCTTCGACCTTTGGTTCAAGGAAGTCTGGCCTTTTAATGGACGATCACTACACTCTTGATACTCCTCATCAGAAAGCATGGGTGTATCGTTGGTAGGAGTGGGAGTATCATCGACCATTTTAGGCTCTTTGCCGGATTCCATATCTATCGTATTCTCTTTATTATTCTTTTCCTGATTCGAGGTAGCTTTATTACTACAAGACTCTTCACTACTTTCTTTTGCTGTGAACTCCTTCAGTACTTCCTCGTTTGGTGTAAAGTTTACATCTACACCGGAGTGAATAGGATTAGTGAAGGAATCTACAGACTGCACAAGTGCATCCTCACCCGAAACACTACCAGTGTCCGGTAACTTGTCACCCTTCAATTCAACTTCCGGAGTTAATACCACGTCAGCACTTTCAGTCTGATCAGAAATCGACTTCTGATCACATGCCTTCTGATCACCTGCCTTGACTTCTACATCATCGCAAACCTCACTCTCACTGACATCTTCATCACTCTCACTGACATCTTCATCTTCCGAATTACCATCTTCATCCATCGCGTCATCGAGACACTCGTAGCGGTTTGGGGTTTTCTCATTGCTCTCGGCGGCAACTATCTCCTGATGACGTTTGATAGGTTTGCCATCAGGGCCTACAGTCTTCCACATGCCTAGGTCTATAGCGTCAAGTCCTCTTCGGACTTCTACGGGCGGAGCAGAGCGAGGACCAGAGGAACCACCCTTTCCGCCGTTAGTTACGGTATCTCCAGAAACCTGTATGGCTTTTGGACAGGTTTTTTTAAAGTGTCCTTCCTGATGACAGATCAGGCATTTATTTTTCAAAGGACACCTCCAGTTCATGTGATCTTCTGAACCACAAGTATAACATGTTTTTATTTGACCGTTATACCATACAGGAAGTCTCATACCTCCAACAAAAATAGAAGAAGGAAGAGGTCGTTTGAATTTCGTCATCCAAATTCTTCGAACCCCTGTCTCAAACTCTCTATCGAAAGAGTAGAACTCTTTTTGTACAGAGAGAACATCACCATAAACCTCAAAAGCGCTTCTGATCGCAGAATCTGGGAAATCGCATGGTCCTTTCATCTTTACTAACAATTTTCCTGAGTCTATTTCCTCAAAATGGCCACGTTGATCTCTAACGCGAATACCTTCCAGCACTAGGCGAGTTTTGATATTTTCATTTGCCAGTGTGACGTTCCACAAGGTATTTGATACCTGTACTAGACCCTTAAGGATTTTCGGTCCTGATCCAACAGTGTCTTTCAATGCGTGATATATATCTTCCGCATTAGCTTTCTCTAGACCTTTAAGTTGTAGGCTCAGTGACCTATCATACTTTCTAAAGGCCATAGTGAAAAAAAAAAAAAAAATAGAAAAAAAAATAGGGACTATCAATACAACTACAAACTACAGTGTGCAATGAGAGTAAATCTACGAACCCCGTCTATCGACAGACGAAATCCGGAAGTGAAAGCCGATCCAGAGAGAATACAAAGATTCACAAAACTATAGCCAACAAAACTGATAAATATGGATGATGGAGAACGTAGGGAAGTGAATCTGTACACCAGGTAAACACTTATTATTGGGAGATTCGGTTGATTCCAATGAAGGAAACCAGCTTCAGGTCGGAACTTGAGCCATAGGATCATCATATATACGATAAAAGTGGGGATCTCTCATTGTGATATAAAACAAAAAGTCACTATAATTTAGACATTTGCGTAACTCAAATAATACCATTTTTGCAGTTGCATATATTGCCTGACATTGCGTACAGGCCGTCTTTAATAAACCCGCGGATATAGTTCCCTGATAAATTGATTGCATGCTGAGCTTAACATTTTATAATTCTTTTAGAAATGCATTTCCTGTTGAAGAATATCTGGGATATTTTCCACCTCTGGCGTTATGTTAGAAATGCCAGACCATTGGTGCTATAACAATCTGTGTATCTCAGAGAAAATCAATGGCGACAATAAAAAGAGAAATAAAGGAAAGATAGTGTGATCATTGTAAATATGCAGTCAGTATATTTGTCTGTGGGTCATTTGATTTCTTGTCAGTAATCCGGCATCGTTTCCCGCCATCCTTATAATGTTGCGTTTAATTGTAGGAATAAATCGCTTGAATTCTTTTGGGAAACTGCAACAGGTACACTGAAATGGTACATTTGTCCAAAAACAAATGGACAAAACACAGACAAAGATTTCGATTCTATATTATTAGCGACGGAAGAATGTTTATTAGAGTAAAGAGGTAAAACTAAAACTTGGACGAGCAATTAATTGCGGCAATGCATATCTCATAAATCTGATCAAAAACGCATATTCACCATTCTGCGCATTGTACATGAAATGATTCATCACTGGAACGTGTTGAAATGCAGGTAAATCCCTGACAAATGTTAAATTGATAATCTGGTAAAGGATATTGTTGAGCATTTAGCTAGAGCCAGAATTGGAAAAACTAAGCGTGTTTAATGATCAAAGTCGTTGGTCATAGATGAAATATTATGTTGAAGAATAATAAGTCGTTCCCGGTGAATATAACGGACGTGATCATGGTGACGGTATCGTTGTGCAAGTAAACGATCCGATACTTCGTGAGAGTTCGTCAAAGGTACACCAATGTGCGAAACAGTCTTTCTGATCAGACTAATTCGCAATCAACTGTTATCATAGAAAACAGGACAAGCCAATTTAATTTGTGAGAGGGGGAGTTCAATACTAATAACCAATACCGAAGTACTGTAATGGTCCAATTCAAACCACACATACATATCATACCGTTGAGGTTATATATAATATGGAGAACTGTGCCAAGTAACTTTATTGAGAGAATGCAAATCCTGTAGTATTATGTCTCCAGAAGGTATATATTTTGGAAGATACGGTGCCCATAGTTGGTGGTTGTAGTGCCGACAAAGAAATAGATAGACTGACGAAGAACACCACACACAACAATCAGTATCCCGTTCAAACACTGATTGAATGTTGAAATCGACGCCTTCGTTGTTAATTGAAATTCCTATTTATAATTCATCTCAATGTATTCCCTATATTAATTCTTACAATTTTTCATGAAGCGAAATGGCATCAAACAATCTAGTTCATGGCAAAAGACACAATGACCTATCAGGCTAAAGTTATGATGGAAAGGTTCAAGGCTAAGACAATTGAGACTTCCCAATGACCTGTATTTGTTTTGAGGGGAAACAGTGCTAGTTTGGCCCCGAGGTAGAAATAAAATTCATATTATTCAAGTTAATTATATCAAAACTCAGTTTCTATCACCAGGCCCGTGCGATTCCTGGATTTAACGCGTAGGCCATATTTCTGCTGCCCCCAATTACCCTCTCAAGGCGTCAATTGCGACCGTATTCTCGGCTCTGGAGGCTGTCTCCCATGGGTCGTACATATAGTGTCATTCCTAAGGTGAATGTTTCTTGACAAGCGCCTAAACCAGGACAACTCCAGCTCGAAGATCCAGACGTGCTCCAGTAAATGAATAAATTACATTGTCCACTCTGTAATACAGATGTCAAACTCCCGAATACAGGAGAGACCTCACGCAACTGTATTCACGGGAAATTTAAAGACTAATTTTTACTACGCTGCTGTCTTGTTCTACCGTGTGGAATATATATGTGTCACCCGAAACAAATTTTATATTTTCCAGCTGACTGTGCCTAGGTAGTCACTGGATTGGTTGCTAAGGACACCTGCAAATGTTCATCATGGACCACGGCTAGTCAATGAAGGCCAGGTCTAACACGGTTGTCGAAAATACATCCGTTAATATAATAATGTGCTATATTTTGATACCTCTCCACTATAACGTCGTACTGTGACGTTGCGCCATAATCGGATTGACGACGGTATTACGCATCAAGGGTGCACTCCACACTTGCCACGGTTTCGCACAAAGTGGCCCCTCCCTAATTTAATAATAAGGAAGGTCGCCCGTTTTTGACAGCATGGTAATTCTTCCTGCCTTTCTACTAACTGATATCTATAGTATCACCCTGCTGGACGTAACCATTTCTCCAAACGAGGATATAACAATTGCTTGTTGATCGCACCTACGCGCCACTACAGAGTTGATCGTGTCCGGAAATGAATATCTGGCAGGACAAATTCCGCACTTATAAGGCCTGGCCAATACAATCATGGCTACTAAAACTGTTTTCATATGCTGATTGTCGACATAACGGTATGAATTGTTTAGTCACACCTATGCTCATGACCTCTTGTACGAGTCCGGTCTAATACCAGTAAGGCGATGTGATATATGTTTTCACTGAATACTGTCTAGATAAATCCCAGTCAATCACTCAATCACTCACCTGTCTAGATAACATTATCAGCAATCATATCACGCCCCAGAGTACCTTTTCAAGATGACCGTATCGACAGTTTACTAGATGACATCTGTATTTCGAAGTTGCTTCCTATTACCCTCTCAAGCCGTCAATTACGACCGTATTCTCGACTCTGGAGACTGTCTCCCATGGGTCGTACATATATCGTGTCATTGTAATTAGATTCGTAAGGCGAAGGTTTCTTGACAAGCGCCTTAGCCAGGACAATTTTAGCTCGACGATCCAGACGTGCCCCAGTAATGAATAAATTACATTGTCCATTCTGTAATACATATGCCAAACACTTGAACACACGAGACATCTCACACAACTGTATTCACGGGAAGACTAATACTTGCCACACTACTGTCTTGCTCTACAGTCTGGAATAAGTTTATATTTTCAAGCCACGGTAGTTACAAGTTTATTTTCCAGCAGACTGTGCCTAGGTAGTGACTAGATTAGTTGCTACATTGCGAAAAAAATTGTGTTGAAGCCATTTTAGCACCAGAACTGTGTTGAAAATAACACAAATTGTGTTAGACACTAATTTGTGTTGAACTCAACAAAATTTTAACACAAAACCATGTTGATTTCAACACAAAATATTTTAGCACAAAATTGTGTTAAAACAACACAATATTTTTCGCACCTGAACACGTTCATCATGGTCCACGGCTAACCACTGAATGCCGGGTCTGACGCTTGTATTCTGTGCTTCACGGTTGTCGATAATACATTCGTTAATTAAAAGCGTCAGATCCGTCATTAATAATAATATAATTATATAATATAATTATAATCATAATATAATAATGTGCTATATTTTGATAATTTTTCCACTATAACATGGTACTGTCACGTTGCGCTATAATCGGATTGACGACAGCATCATGCACCAAGGGCATTATACTTTGCATAATGACCCAATATGGCGATACAATAGAAGTGTCGCCTGGTAATGCATGAAATATGTAGCGCAGCTAACGGTTCAGGTCAACTAAATCGTATATTAATGACCAGGAAACTGTCTATTATAGCAAATAGGAAGAAGTTACCCCCGAACTGCCAGCTATAAATCTCGAGCGCCAACTATGATGATAGTTGGATGGTTGAATTGCTTCATTAAATACGCAATTATCAATCAGGCCAGAAACGGAAATTTACAATTTTGCGCATTGTAATCGGTTTCTTCGGAAATTGAAATGGTTTATTACCGAGGGATGCTTCAAGGCTCATAACTTCATGATCAATGTACAATTGATGAACTCGTAGAGGAAATCTATAAGCATTAGGTTGCTGCCCGAAGAACGTCAAGTTTCATGTTCAAAGCAGAAATATTTTACGAAAGCCAGATATTATTTTGATTTCTAAAATATGTATAAGTATGTCACAGCAGTCTTTGATCCTCTGTCAAACTTACAATGCGATACTCTATATTGACGGAAATAGCTGCTTAGAAACCTTATAGCTACGGACATTTCTATCGATTTGATTATCTAAATATATCAATAAGGGTAAATATAGCTATATCAATATCTTTAAATATAATCCGTAAGTCGTTCGCTTGTTTTAACGATTCCGTCGACGATTACATCAATATACGTAGAACATTCTCGCTATATATTCTCTCTGAATTGACCAAATTAAACGCAACATAACAAGAGTGAATGATAAAGATGCCGGTCTGCTGACAAGAAGTCATATGATCCCACAGTCAAATATACTGACCGAATATTGGTATAAACATCACAATAATCAAAATTGATACCTGTGATGAATTGTATTCCCAGTCACGATTTTATCGTAGATGTTCATGTGGGCATCTTGACTGGCACCACACTGCTCCTGAGACCGGTTTGAGTGATATTAGATATAAATATTAAAGGGCGATGATGTAATGGCTCAATCAAGTCATCTGGTGGAAAATGATGAATTATGTGACCGTTCGATAGAAGAAACAGCCCAAACAAGGGAACGTTAAAAGAAAGCAAATTGTTATTCAGAACACATGTATATAGACCCGACGCCGTCCAAGCGCTTAATTCTCCACCACGTTTACCAGTCACAAAACTATAATCACAATGATGTGTACAGAGGGCAAGCCTCAGGGACGAAACGTTCACCAGTCACAATACTATAATCACAATGATGTGTACAGAGGGCAAGCCTCAGGGACGAAACGTTCACCAGTCACAAAACTATAATCACAATGATGTGTACAGAGGGCAAGCCTCAGGGACGAAACGTTCACCAGTCACAAAACTATAATCACAATGATGTGTACAGAGGGCAAGCCTCAGGGACGAAACGTTCACCAGTCACAAAACTATAATCACAATGATGTGTACAGAGTGCAAGCCTCGGGGCGAAACGTTCACCAACAGAATCTCACCCTGTACAGGAAACAACTGAACGTAACCTAGCAAGGGTATCGGAAAAAGATGTCGGAATACTGACAAAAAGTAATATGTACACAGAGGAAAATATAGTGACTGCATATTTCAAAAAATCTTTCTAAGAACTGATCCCTGCAATAATTGGCATGCCAGCCACGCTTTTATTGTAGGTGAGCATCTTGAATGGCATGATCACACGGCAACTAGCACCGGCATGAACGGTATAAGATACAATGTTTAAGGGTGACAATGTAATAGCCCTATCAGGTCATCTGATGGAAAGCGATGTGTCCGTTAGATAGAAGAAACGGCCCTAACGAAAGCGTATTAAATAAACGAAAGTTCTTCTTCAGGACACATATGTGTGATCCGACCATTTCATCTGAACACAAGACTTCTTCGTCTCCATATCTATTAGTCAACACTGCACTGTTATCAAAGTCCTTATTTCAACATTGGAATTCCAGGGTAACTTTGCGACTGAAGGGTTACACAAATTTGCCAGAAATTATGTGTTGATAATCACATGGATGTCCTGATAACAGGCTTTGTAATAATATTCCAAGACCATAGAATAGTAACAGCTGACAGCAATGCGCTCATCCATCATGCCAATATCACCTGTTCGACTATAAAGGAAAACATATCGATAGTATGAACCGTGTTTTGCGTGTTTTGTAGTACTGTCCCATACGGACTAAATCGCTCAAGCTCGGCTGATTTAGGATGCACATATTACCGTGGCTTGTGATCGCCAGCTCAAAATCATGACATAATCGTTAGCTAATCAAATTGTTCGTCATATATGCACACAGTTGGCATAAACAAATCGAATTTGACCGGATTTGAAAGTAGGGAAACCATGTAATTGGGTAAGAGCGAAATATGCAATCATGGAATCTAAACAAATTAGGGAACTTTCCTAAGAGAGAAGGATCAGTCCAGAGGAAAGGAAAGGACAATTACTTTCCAGGCTTTTTAACGACGTTTTACGCACATGAGTACGCTGTTAGAGCCAAGACGCGGAAACAGAGCGACTTTGATGGACCCGTCTTCTTACGTACAAATATAGTACACCCTTTCCATTCGAAGACTTCCTGTTATTGGTTGAGTTGATTACCGTATATGGATTTTGTCAAACAAACTACCGTCTGATTCCTTGAAGATTCCTTGAAGATTTTCGCTGAAATGTTCCAATACGATCGCAGCCATGTTTCTCCCTCGATATGGATATTCATTGCCACATGACCCGTTTAACTAATATAATTTTGTAGACGTTGGAGTTAGTTTTCGTCCACAGTCGCTTCTCCATTGGATAGCTCATGACATATTTCACATCTTGCGATCACGTGCCACAGCGGCATGTCAGTAGAGAAATAGCAGAGCTAGGGCAATTTAATTGACAGGTTTGCATATGGGAGAGCGTTTTTTGTGGCAGTGTATCGTTTCAGATAGGCTTTGGTGTCCCACTATACCCTCTCTGTACAATTTCGGTCCAACCGTACTGATAGACAAAAGTTCATTGCCATATAAAAATGGGAATATTCGAGACAAATATTTTCATCAAAATACATCTTGCTGAAAATCTCAGAGTATCGTCTTTGAAACTACTATCAAAAGGAGTTAAGGGCATACACAACCTAACGTTACATGTTACAAAACTGTTACATATGATACCAATGCACAAGAAACTGTTGATTTTATGATTCCTTTTGAGATTTTATGATGGTTTATTATTCGAATTGATGAACAGTAAATGATACTAATTCAAACACATCGGTTCTCTTTGTCCTGTTGGATGGCTAATAAATTCTAGGTTTTTCAAGGTGCTGAGTTATCCTAATATTTTTATTGGATTTCAATTAATATTCAAGGTGAATGCAAAAAAGCTACGTTCCCCGTCTAGCTCCTCGCACATTGATAACTTGAAAACGAGGACAAAACTTAGAAAAATATATTAGGGTATGATTGATTAACCCGACGAATGCAGAATAACGCGGAATTTATTGGAAAGGTGAATTGTCAGAGAGAACTACTGACGAGAGCATTTGATATGTTAATAGTTGGACGTCAGTAGCGCCCTGGCATTTGTATTAATCCAATACATTTGTATTAATCCAATACACTGTTTTGGACCGGATTTTCTCCGGTACCTAATGTTTCACGTCTACAATTGAGCGTAAAGGAAGGATTTGTCTCCCAAATAATCTCCTCAGGAGCAGGTTTAATCATCTATCGAAAGTCAGTTGTACGAATGGATCTGATCAACAGATTACATACCGCGCTTATACTTTTAAAGACATTGCCCATTGAAAACCATCAGGGCTATTCCCGCCTATGGTGCAAAGATCTGGTGATAATGCCAGATCGCGCTGCTTTTACCGATGGTGGACCTTGGGAAAAATCAACTGCCGCAATAAAAAACGACTTACAGGAAGGTACTGAGGACCACATGGAAGGAAATTACTTGAATTATGTAGGAAAACTGATTAGGCACGCTCAAATGACCAATTTATCCTCAATGAATCGCTCGAGAGAGGACCAACGAAAACCCAGCAAAGGATTCCGGACGTATAACGCGTATATTTATAGTGACTGATGAGAGAGTATATGATAGTGAAGAGGCAGGGATGAAGTTAAATGACAGCTATACATCTCGAGTGCCCACTGTGATGACATTTTATGACTGTTGAATTGTTTCGTTAAAAACGCAATTATCAATCCAGCCAGAAACGGAAGTTTAGTAATTTTCACATTGTAATCGTTTTTCTTGTAGAATAAAATGATTGATGGTGGGGAAGGGCTGCAACTCTATAGCCATGATAACAGGGGTGAAATTGATAACAGAGAATCTTAGGTTGCATGGAGTCTGACTGGCGGAAAGCTTTGCGTGGTTCATGCTACAACTGTTATCAATGCCATTGTACATGTTCTAGTGAGACTATGTTGTGGAAAAGAGCTAAAAGAATGTATCGACAGAGATAAGGAGGTTGGGTGAAGAAACACATGTCCGTTTAGAATAACCCGGTGTTGAGAACTTGATACACAATGACAATAGTTTGCAGAACAAGATCAAATATTAGTATAACCAATGGTCAGAAACACGGCTATCAGTGTGTTAACATATTCTGAAAGGTAAACCGCTTGGACAATATCGATGAATATGCTATTGTTATTGGAGCATCAACAACATGGAGATGCGATGTTAATGTTCGTCATACAATGCTCGACTAAAGTAATATGCGGCATGTTTGCTCGAGTTGCAATGTATTATGAATTATAGCTCGATAGTCATTGTGGGGATAGTATCGATAGATGCTACACTATCATGAAATTGGTCAAATTTGTCACGCAATAGAGGAGAAACAAGCGGCAGCGTAATCAAAATTTACAGACTTAAGACTAGTTACAGTCTTAATTTAGTCTCCAATATCGGCCTGTGGTGTCATGTGACTTCTTGTCAGTACACCGGCACTTCCCTCCACCACGGATTGGATTCCTAGTGGAATATTCCGCTTAACGTTAGCTCAGAAATATTTCTTTGAGTGTTTGGTTTACTTACTGCTCGGATATTAACGTCTATTGACATAATATCGATGCAATCACGTGGTAATGTACATGTAACGGTGGTCCTTCGGGACATCGACTTAAAAAACAAAATAGTTTTCTCACTTCTTTATTACTTTTTCTGATTTTCTTGGGGATTTCTCTATTATTCGCCTATTTTCTTCAAACAGTTTCTAGTTATCGCAGAATTTCTAAGGATTTCTGTAATTCCTAGTAATGTCGTCAAAATTTCTTCATCCTGTTACTCATTGAAAACAAAACAATATTCTTGGACACCGTCACACCGGGGTGTAAACGCTCCAACAGCGTCGGAAACCTTTCTACCGCGGTGAAAAACTTAACACCGCGATCTAACAGAAATGTTACAATAGGTATGTCGCCTTGTTATGCATAAAATATGTAGCCCAGTTAACGATTCAGATCATTTGTGACCAGGAAACTTTGTATTATAGCAAAGAGGAAGACGTTTAACCTGAACCGCCAACTATAAATCTCGAGCGCCAACTGTGATGATAATTGGACGATTGAATTGGTTCATTAAATAGGCAATTATCAATCAGGCCAGAAACACAAATTTAAAATTTTTCGCATTGTAATCGGTTTCTTCGGAAATTGAAATGGTTTATTACCGAGGAGTGCTTCAAGACTCATAACTTCATGATCAATGTACAACTGATGAACTAACAGAGGAAATCGTTTATCAATGGATAGCTGCTCGAAGAAAGCAACGCTTTTTCTGTTTCATGTTCAATGTAGAAATATTTTACGAAAGCCAGATATTATTTTGATTTGTGAAAATCTCTATAAGTATGTAACAGTAGTCTTCATCCTCTGTCAAAAATACAATGCGATACTCTATAGTGACGGAAATTGCTGCCTAGAAACCTTATAGCCATGGACATTTCTGTAGATTTGACTGTCGAAAAATATCAATAAGGGTAAATATAGCTAGATGAATATCTCTAAAAATAAACCGTAAGTCGTTCGTTGTATTTTAATGATTCATTCGAAGATTACATGAATACCTGGAACATTCTGGTCATGTTAGATAGGTCATTCTCTCTGATCATTTCAACTTAACACAAGACTCCTTCATCTATTTGCCAAGACAACAGTGCAGTCGAAGTCCTTACCTCAATATGCAGAATAGTGCCTAATGAATTTCTCATGATTGTATGACGCAAGAGGACATTTCTAGGTAGAGATTTGAACAATATATTCCCTTGTTCACACAATAGAAGTCCTTGTAACTGAAGGGCTACACAAATTTGCACGAATTTACGCTTTGATAGGCACATGAATGCCCTGATAACAGGCTTCGTGATAACATCCCAAAACCGTTGAAATGGCAACAACTGACGGCAATGCGTTCATTTTTCATGACAATATCACCTGCTCGACCAAGGCTAACGTATGATGCGTATATTTCAAGCAATATAATCTTATGTCGAGTTCGGACAGTGATGAAATTTGGACGGTTGGATCGCTTCATTAAATACGCAACTATAAATCAGGTCAGGTCATAGAGCTATGACATCAGAAGACCCTGTAGTGTTAGACTTGGGTATGCTTAGATGCAAATTTCGTTCAAGAAAGCTTTTTATTGGATTTCAATTAATTATATTTATAGTGAATGCGACGAAAGCGACCTACATCTAGCTCCTCGCAAATTGATAACTTGAAAGCGAAGACAAAACTTGCACAAAATACTAGAGTATGAATCATTAGCCCGACTTATGCAGAATAACGCGGAAGTTATTCGAAAGGTGGATTGTCCATCGCCTGAAAATCTAGTAGAATCATTGCATTTGTATTAACCCAGTACACTGCTGGGAACTGAGTATGTAACACCGGTACCCAATGTTTCACGTCTACAATTTTGCGTAAAGAAAGGATTTGTCTCTCAAATAATCTCCCCAGAACAGGTTTAATCATCTTTCGGAAGTCAGTTGTACCTTTTACACAAAACTGCGATTAGATCTGATCAACAGATTACACACTGCGCTTAACATCGGGGATAGAATATATCTTCAGAGACATTGCCTGTTGAAAACTGTCGAGGCTATTCCCGCCTATGGTGTAAAGGTCTGGTGGAAATGTCAGGTCGTGCTGCTACACCCGATTGTGGGCCACAGAAAAAATCAATTACCGCAATAAAAAACGATTTAAGGGTAGGTCGTGCGGCCCACATGGAAGGAAATTACTTGCATTATGTAGGAAAACTGATTCAGTCACGCTCAAATGACCAATTTATTCACAATGAATCGCACGAGAAGACCATCGAAAACCCAGCAAAGTATTCTGGACGTATAACGCGTATATTTATAGTGACTGATGGGAGGTTATATTATAGTAAAGAGGCGGAGGTGAAGTTAACTAGCAGTTACACATCACGAATGCCAACTGTGATGACATTTCACGACGGTTGGATTGCTTCGTTAAATACGCAATTATCAATCAGGCCAGAAAGGGAAGTTTAGTAATTTCCACATTGTAATCGTTTTCCTTGTAGAATTAAATGATTGATAGCGAGGAAGCGTTGCAACTCTATAACCATGATAATAATAGTGAATTTGGTCAACGAACAGAGCATCATAGGTTGGAATCTGACGGGTGGAAAGCTGTGGGTGGTTCAGTCTAGAACTGTCATCAGTAACATTATTTTGTAAAAAAAACTTTAAAAAATGCATCGATAGAGATCTGGATGAAGAAAGACAGTTCCCTGGCATGTCCTTTTTCAAAGATCCCGATGTTTATAGAGCACGATGACATATTACAATGCTAAACGATCAGAAACAAGGCTATCAGCGTAACATATATTGAAAGATAAACCGCTTGGCAAAATAGAAGATCGATGAATGTGCTACAGTGATAAGACCAAGAACAAGTTTGTTATTATCCTGGAGATGCAATGTTAATTTCGTCGTAAAATCCTCGATCTTTGAGAAATGATATGCGTTATGTTTCCTTGAGTGGAAATGTATTAGCAATAATATCGCGACAATCATTGAGTTGAAGGTATCAACAGATCCTACACTATCATGAAATTGGTAAATGTTGTCACGCGATTGAGGAGAAAGTAGTGGCGGCGTAGCCAGAATTCACAGCGCCATGAACGCTTAAAGATTAATCCTCTCCAATATATCATTTTTTGTCTAACCTTGTCTAATATTGGAGATCGATCAATGTTCTGCTGTGATTATATCATAAAGAAAATGGTTATTATCTTAGACACGCGAGGTAACTCTCATCATATGAGGCTCAAATATGGCGAAAAGATATGCTTTGTGTTTGTCAGAATAACAATGTATTATCGAGACAGTAAGGCGATAGTATTGACAGATCATATACCTTCGTGAAATCGCTAAAAGGTATCACATAATGTATGAGAACATACCATATGCCAGGTGATCAGTTATATAGCAGCTTGATCTGATTTTTTCGGCAGGAGATTTGGGCCGCGACATTTCGAATGATCACTGGAGACCATTTTCATCTAGATGTTTACTGCTGAGGTGCAATAGTAAACGGAGAAAACAGCAATAATAATTGCTCGTGTGGGGGTAGAATAGAATGCCATTAAAATTTTCGTCCTTACATCAGCTCATCCTTTGTGCTTTGCGATTATGCGTGTGTTTATGTGTATGTGTGACGAAACCATGTGAGAAAAAAACGATTGTAACACTTTTATGAAGTGTGGAAACATACACATGACCGGCTACACCATACAGGCTACCGAATTAGGATTACTGGTCCCAGCTATCAGAATTAACGGATTTGGTGACAGTTGCTACTATCTTAATATAATGTCCTTTTACATCGCTACAAGCCCAGTCCTCCAAATTGGCTCAATTAGATTGGTGGTTGTGTTTATTCAGTTGAGTCTACTTTTCATACCCCGCATACTATATAGTATATATAGACATATGATACCCACATACGTTGATTGTTGAGTTTCTTATGTTGTGCTTCAGTTGGTTGCTCCAGACCAAGGATGGTGATTGTGATCATATTTCAGGAATACCTCACGCTTATGGCAGACTAGAAACTTACCGAGTAGGAAAGGTCAAAGCTCAAGGTTACGGAGAAAAATCAGAAAACCATTGTCGACGTTTCACGATTTTCTGCCATAAACAAGTTCGCGATTCTCAATGAGCGTTGGATGCCCTTTTTCAAATCTACCTGACGCCATTGATTTCGTGACAAAATTTGAGAAATCTGTCAAAATCGTTAGAAAGTTAAGAGACTAAATAACAAAAGTCGGGAAGAAAAAAAGAGAATGTACATTCATTCCATAGGACTTCGAGAGATATAGCTGACGTAGATTCAACATGTATTTTAGTATTCAGATATATAATAAAAATGCATCATACGATAATTATTTGTTCAGGGATTGACTTACCATATATCCGTTGTACTGTTCGTGTTTTGTAAGGACTTCCTTTTCCTCGCCATTGGTGAAGCACGAGGTGAGATGGTAAATCCCCACCACTCGGCACATGATGGCGATAATCACGGCAACTACAATCGTAATACCAATGACGAGAAGAGCAACGCCCCAGTCACTCATCCTGACTCACAGGTTACTGTACTCTCCGTCACCTCTTATTACATTGTCATCCTCGGGAATCACTGTAGCACACGTCTGAAAGAAGATGGGATTGAAGTGTTACAAGTGTGCAGTAGTATTTCCGACAGAAGACGATTCTGAAATGTCAGAGGGAATAATTCTTTTCAAAACCCCAAATTCAGTGTGATAACCCTTACGTATTCGGTTCCTTATACGCTACAAAGGTGTGGCTTTCAGTTCCGATTATTGTCTCGGAAATTCATTATGATCGACAGTTGAATTCCGAATGTTTGATGTCACTCATATGGATTAAGAATAATGATCAGCGATACGGATTTGATATTTTTGGAACATCGTTGAAAACTGTTGCCTGCTTTTCTCTTGCAGGAAACTAGTTTGTGTGTATGTATACAATGACTTTTTCTTAATTTGGTGCTAATTACAAGCGTCAGATCCGTCATTCATAATTCAGCCGTCGTCCATTAGAGAATATCCGCGTCCATAATCCAAAGACCTATTCCATATTCCATACAACAGTATTAGCACCAAATTCAAAAAGACAATTATAGTATACATAAACATAGGCTTGTTTCCTGCAAGAGAGAAGCGGTCAACAGTTTTCAATGATGCCGGCAAGACATCATGATGTTTCAAAAATATCAAATCCGTATCGCTGATCAGTATTCTTAATCCATAATACTCGTTGCAAAGTCGTCATCCGAAGAATGATGTATCTCAGTCACGCTTTGATTGTGGCTGTTCATATGAGTACCATCAGGATCTTGAAGTACATGCGTTCATACGGCCCCTAGCAGCGGAATTAGACACAAGTTAGGAAACGTAACGCCATAGATCTTGCACGCTACGCTCGTATTTTGCTATCGGCATGCGATATGTATCGCCAAATTTGAGAAACTTTGAGTGGAGGCGCTTAGTGGTGTAACCCTGTTTTATAAGTTTCTGAAACAATGTTTTGTGACGTTGATTAAAATCGTCACATTTACACAGGATCTAGCAAATGCAACTAGGCGTGATATGTATACGCCATATGCAGGTCCCAGTGGAATATTACTGTCCAGAAAGGGATAGTTTACGATGTCGAAATTGTAATCATCTCTTTTGTCATACAGTCGACGAGAGAGAAGGCCCGCTTCATTTTTATAGAGATATAGGTCTAAATACGATGTGCCTGTAGGGTTATCTGTAGTTTCCTTCAAATCCAGTGAAGGTGGATATATATCCTTCACTGCGTCATTTATATAGCGATTATCCACAGCGAGAAGATCGTCTATATAGCGTTTGGTGAATGAGAAGGAACGGGCCTTGAATGTATCGGTTTTTGAAAGCGCCTGCATATAGTCATATTCATAAGAGAACAGATATAGGTCAGCCAATAAGGGTGCACAATTAGTACCCATTGGAATACCTATATGCTGTTGATATATTGTGTTGCCAAATTTCACATAGATATTTTTAATGAGAAATTCAAGCAACTCTATAAACAAAGAAACATCCCATGAATGATATCTCTTGTATGCAGTAGAGCTGAAGAATGCTTTATGGCTTCCGACATTAATATATCTACGATCAGTTTTCTTGAACACAGATACTATTAATGAACTTAGACGGTCAATAAGGTCCTGATGAGGGATTGTGGTATAGAGAGTCGAGAAATCCCATGTGGATACATGTCTATACGGTATGTGTCCTTTAGCATCAAGTTCTTCCGTAAGACATCTTGAGTTTTTCAATATCCACATACATTCAACGCCAGAGTTTTTAGAAATAGTGGCGCAATACCTTTCCCAAAATGCTTTTACCTCCTGAAGGGCCCTCGTCAACAGTGTTGAAAGAAGCTTGGTGGTGCAGCTTCTAGAACCAGCTATGAATCTAGCTTTGTATGGTGATTGATGCATTTTGGGAGTCCAGTATACTTTTGGTATATCGTTATGTTTGCTTGGAAGACAAATACCTCTTTCCTTGAGAAACGTTTTGTGATTGTTAAATAAATCGTCCAGAGTAAATGCAGTTTGAGAGTAAGTAGACGTATTTGATGACGACATGTTTACACTCAATTCCTCAACCAGCACCTGGTAATAGTAATATTTACATATGAAAATTATATTATTTGGAGCTTTGTCTGCTGGGACTATGACGAATTTACTCTGGAGGGTTGCTAGCACTTCTTGCGAATTGGGGCTTCTCAGTACTTGTTTTGCTTGGGGAAGGGTACTTCTGTCAGTATGGCGGATTGTTTCAACGAAATTGATCTTGGTGAGGTCCAGCCAATCATCGAGTACTGTAGGTTCAACTTTTTCTCGCTTAGACCAATCAATAACGTACTGTTCCAAAGCAGACAGGACTATCTTCTGGTCGGCCTTCAGATTTATATTTCTCGGCTCTCTATATTTAGGTCATATATGAATATGTTATATTCATGCTGTTATATGAATTAGGTCTTTGGATTATGGACGCGGAAATTCTGTAATCGATAACGGTTGAATTTGAGCGACGGATTAGGCGCTTGTATTCCACATATGTATTCATATTTACAGCTGAGTGATTTGTGGTGAATCGTTGATGGAATGATAATGGACACCAAATAATATGAAACAATCTGATATGCTGATCTCCTAAATATTGCAACTTAACGTTTAGGAAAGATCGACAACTGCTATCGTTGTTTTACTTTTCCTCCAACCAGAACAAAAATTCTTCTAAATTTCGAGTAACGCATATGGCAATTTCAGAACACAATCTCCTGCTTACAATCTAAGCCGTGGGCATATATTAACACAATCTCCTGCTTACAATCTAAGCCGTGGGTATATTTAGCAATAATCCGTCTGGAATATACTGACGTTTTCTCCGCACTATTGTATTACTGCTGGTAATATGATCGTCGTTGGCATGCTTATTCCATACAGTCAGAGACTCCATATGTCAACTACCTTTCGATAGAACATCCGCTTGAATTTGGTGCAATAATTATCTGAACTTCACAGCCAGAAAAAGGGTGACGGCTCATTACCTTTTTATGGTGATGATGCCTGTTCATCACCCTTTAAAGGTGATGAAAAAGGATGATGGCCAATGTCGTGACCCTTTTAAGGCGATGGTCCAGGTCGTCACCCTTTTAGCCATTACCCTTTTAGGGCGACGAGTGCTCATTCACCCCCATGGCTCATTCACCCCCATGGCTCATTCACCCCCTTGGGTTCATTCACCCCCATGGGTTCATTCACCCCATGGGTTAGTTTATAGGGATAGGGAGATCGCGTGCCATTTCTATACTACTCATCGCGCACTACTCATCGCGCATGCACAGTTGACCCATTCTACTGTAGGGTGCAAGCCTGGCCCATGCAATCTCAGGTAGCGAAAACCCCAAGTCTCTCACCCCAACCTATCCCGCGCCACATCTATAGGGATAGGGACATCGCGTGCCCTTTCTGTACTACTACTCATCGCGCATGCACAGTCTGGCCCATGGAATCTCAGGTAGCGAAAACCCCAGGTCTCTCGCCTCACCCTATCCCGCGCCACACCTATGCGACCCACTGTGCAGTGCGTAAAGCGGAGGAGGAGGAGGAGGAGGAGGACGCGCCACGGATTATACTAGGGAGATGATGGAAAAGGGTGATGGCTCTAACTCAACACCTTTTTTGGGTGATGCTGTCATCACCATTTTAGGGTGATCAGTATCACCATTTTTCTGGCTGTGTTGGTGAAAATTATTCCTGAAATTAACGAATTGAGACACGTCCATCATTTTCATGATGCTCGAAGAGCTGGATAGTGTTAGCAGATAGGACATGCTATATTATTTCAGTTATTGAATCGATATTGTAAAACGAACCTTTTAGTGGCTGCAAGCTAGTTTCTTGCAAGACGGAAGCCGTTAAAAGCAACCAGAAAAGCGACATGACTATATCACAACAATATTCACGAGGATATCGGGAAATGGAAAGCGGATATATCCCATGTGACAGTATTGTGACTTTAGAGTATCGGTACTGGAACTTGTTATTGAATTATTTAGTTTTCCGTCTTCTGGATAGATCATTCTTAGGGAACACCAAAGCCCTAATCACAATTCTGTTCATTACGTGCTGTACTCGCTGTAGTCAGTCCACATTACAGATCCGCTGGACATTAAAAGTTGTCTTCAGCTACTGTTGCTATGGCTTCCGGTCTCCAGGGTAGCATGGAAAGTCTGGCTTTGTCTGAAGACGGAACATACGTTTCGTTATAGACAACCAATATATGGACTCGTGGCTAAACATCCTTCCTGTCAGTGAAATCACTCAAGATATGACTAAATGCCCAGAAGGGATAGGCCTATACATAGCCCTCCTTCAAGATGAATTCCAGAATATACACACCCAAACCTATTATTAAGTCTAAATTTAAAATTTCCCACTCAACACAATCGGGACCACAATAGAAAAGCAGTCAATCATTTTCAATGAATTCAATGACCACTGACTATTATTATTCTGATAAAAGGAACCTCGATCACGCCTTAAGTGTGACTGTCCATTTAAGCTGTTTCACGTGTTGTGTGATATTAAATGTCAGCTATTTTATCAAATAAAACCAATTAAATTAAGTGCAGAACAACTGACAAAAATTTAAATAATGGAATGTCGAGTTTGAACTGCTAATGACTTTGCTTTGAAATTACATGAAGTGGATAATTATGCATGCATCACGTGACCGTATATACTACATTAATCCGTGCTCTTTCTCATAGTCTGCCAGAAAAAAAATTGAGAATCGTAAACATTAACGATGGAAATGCAAATTATGAGAAAATGGTCTGTATCCAGACTATAATCTCAGATATATGTGAACTAAACTGGAGCATGAAAATAATTAATGTGTGCTTTCTGGGGTTGTAGAATGACATTGTGGTAGACTTGAACGACTATCATAGACGCAAGTTAAATTTAAGTGCCAGTTTCAGTCGTTATACCATTAGTATTTTTGCCATAATACTTGTCGTCCTAATCAATAGATATGATACATCATACACATGTGAATATGGTGTAGAGTATGTCATACAGTGCAACCTTCTGAAATTACATCTTCTGTCTACTGCATTCATTACGGCCTTGCATTCAGTAGATTATCCCAATGGGTACAAATTGTGCATCAATTGTGGCAGACCTAATTAACTGTTCTCGTATGAATATGCTTATATGCAGAAATTGTCAAAATATAACCATTCCAAAAGCCGTTCCTTCCATTTCACCAAAGCTATACAGATGATCTCCTATCATTGGATAATCCCTATATCAGCGACGATGTGAAGGATATTTAACCCCCACTTAACTGTATTTGAAGGAAACCACTGATACCCTAGCTAGACCGATCTATAACTTGCATATCGCTCCAATTCACAAGAATGAGCAGAGGTTTCTCTCATGTCGACTCAATTTTGATATAACTACCCATTTCTGGATAGCAATATTCCAGAATGACCTGCATACGGCGTAAACACATCTTGCCTGGTAGCATTTGCTATATAATAGGGCTATACCAATACCCCTTTCAAAGTTTCTCAATTTGCTTAATAAATATCGTACACTGATGGCAAAATATGATCGTAGCGTGCAAGATCTCTGGCGCTACGTTGCGTAACTTGTGTCAAATTCCGCTTAATCCGAGGCTTGGGCCGTTCGGTGATCTTTTATTAAACAGCCACAATCAACGTGTGACTGACATACATACTCTAGAAAAATAATTGGGAAGATAAATGGTCAGTGATTTGGATTTTCTGTAAAGAATATCACCATGTATTGCAAAAAACTGTTGATCGCTTCTCTCTTGTAGGAAACCATATTGTGTTTTTATTATTTTTATTTCCTACACATTTGGAATTGGTGAGAACTGTCATACGAAATAGATCTTTAGATTACTGACGCGGATTTTCCCCCACGACGATTCACTAATGCTTTTGATATGTTTCACAGAGTATTGTTCTGCATTTAATACAGTTGAGAAATCTTCTGTTGAAATTATTTAGGGTTCGGCCTTATTTTGTCGTAGAATGACTGGATACATGTCCAACTGCACATCATGGGATAGCTCGAGTTTCTCTAGCTTTCTTCACTAAGGCGGGTGATTGTGGTTCATATGGAGTGGATATCCACCCCAAATCTGACAAAATCGTCCGTCGTAGCGGAGAGAGCTAGAGAAAACTCCATCGAGGTATAGACCAAGAACTTGTGTCGTCTACCTTCATCGTCGAAATGACCAAATGTGTCACTGATGGTCCACGACATCACTGCGAGTCAATTTCGTGGTCAGCCTGAACTAAAACAACGGACAGTCAATGGAAAGTTCGACGACATCGGTACAAGGATTGGTGGCCAACGGGTGTAGGGAACAATTGGAGATATCTATCCCTGGTATGGATCATTGCATCACTGTATCATTCAAAAAGTGATAAAGTAAGAGCAGGTGGGTCCTGCGTACATGAGTAGAGATTATTGTAGATTCTTAACGCTGTACTCATCTCAATTTTCGTTCCCATGGATAAAAAGATGGCATGCGAGCCTTCTGCCTGAATAACACTAATAATCATTCGACCTGAAATTTGAATTTTGTCAAGCTGTGAAAGAGCTGAAAGGAGTTTATCGAGCGGAAACAATTTTCCGAGCTCAAGCCGGAACGTTGATGGTTTATGGAAATGTTTTAACGACGTTGTAAAAGACAAATGTCAGAGAAAATCACAGTCACACATAACCTTTCGTAAACGAAATGACGAACGTTATATACGTACATGTAATTTTACATTTTATGAGATTCAGTCAAGACCAAGATTGTACATAAAGCCATGTGTGACCGTGTAATTGGATCAGGATTTCATGAGACGATCCTGTTCCATAACCTGATAATACGTCACGGACGACGACTGGCCACTGAATGTCGGATCTGAGTATTTGGTACTAGTCTTGGTTAGTTCATCTGAACACCGTGACAACATCCATTATACTGCACTGTGGTTAACGTGTCTGTCTGACTGTATTAACTCATATTAGCTATGTAACTGTCTTCTATTAAAAACTAATGACAATATCACATTGACAGTTAAAATTCTGGAGAGGTGGAATCATTGACAGCGTTGACGGCTAAAATGATGGAAAAATGCTGTATTCTCTAATGGTTACCGGGATTGGACAACTCCCACGGTTCTGACGAACGGCAATGCTCACAACCTTGTGGAAACATCTGAATATTTCATCAGACACATGTGAAAAGAGATGTTTAATGGACATCTAATGGAAGCCACCACTCTGCATTGTGTTCTTTCCCAAGTCACAAGAGATACTGAATAGCGAAAATGGTATCCAACCACAGACATAAGACCAACGAAAATGTCACAAACGTCGTCATAGTATCAATTTTTCATATAAAACCATCACGAAATTGTGATTGACGTTCGTCCAGCATTGTTGAGAAAATGCCAAGAATACAGCAACCAAGATAAGACAGGATTCATTAGCACAATGACTAAGGTCAACCATATGAGATAATGATACTAGTACAGTATTACTTGTTTTCACTATTGAGATTGAAGGTCAACGATTCTAATCATATTTACCTACTCATGGTGGCTTTGCAAATAATTTCTGCATAATAGTATGCACCTCATCATAAGTCGGCATTTTGACGGTTATATTGATAAATGCATAACATAAATTAAATAATTACATACAAGTTTGTGTGTTTATTACGGCACTGAAAAAAACACAAACATTCGGTAGACACTGTGGACAATGTGACGAGGTTACTTGACCTAGAGCAGAAACCGACCAGGCTGAAACATCAAGTACCACCATTTCAAGTTTATTAAATTTGGGGATAAATATCATGCACTGGTGGAAAAATACGATCATAGTCAGCAAGATTCGAAACACGACGTTTAGAAGCTTGTGTCCAATTCTCCTCAACTCCGCTTGCTCAAATGAACCGTCATAATCACAGCGTTGTCGACTGCCGACAGGGATGCCCCGGGCTACTTTCAATGTTTATAGGGAATATATTCTCTTTCACTCACTACAGGGATTTAACAATATTTGTGTATGGTTTTTGCCATACACAAACTTTTGTGTGAAGCAATCGACCGATGCAGTCACAATTAAATGAAGCCTATTTGTTCCGAAATGATCTCGTTAGTGAAGTAATTTGATTTAAAAAATTGGCTCATAGCCAATCCTTGTACCCGGAACAAGATTCCTGGTCGGCGTATTCTTCAATCAGGAAGCTAATTTCATCTTCCCAAAAGGTCAAACTTCGAGGTAACAATCCTTCATTGAATGTTCTTGGCATAACCAGCTTATTAACGGGTATTCCATTGTCAGCCAGAACCAAGCATCCATTCATTTTACCCGGCACAGGTGCGGACTGTCATGGATAATACATGACCATCAGTTTGTTACGTGGGCGATTATTATCTTTCTGAGTTCGCGTTAGCTCTCCGTAAACACAAATTCTACGGTTGTAGATGATAGGTTGGATTATACACCAATAAACCTCAGTATAGTCTACGGCAAGTCTATGTGCTCTCGATCATACACTGTAGGCTGCATGTGTTCAATGTGTTCAATCAATGGCCAAACCGACCACTGTTTCATGCCTACACATCATGCAGTACCTGCCTGCATACCTACCTATACATTACTACGCGATCGATTAAACTAAACAATTTCATGACAAACGCCATCTACCGCCATTTCTTTCCATAATAGAAACAATTTTGGGTTCTAAATCCTCAGTATTCTTGCTCACAGTGTTTCCTTACACATATTAAAGATGTAATCAGCCTCAAAATAGACGGATTTTGTAAACTCTCCCCTATGCGTTTTTTTTCAGCAGGGAAGATTATCAAAGCATCATATGTATTATATTTGATGATAGTGGGATCGCTATATACAACGAATGCAAGAATATCTTGTCAGAGAAATTTGAAACTCTGCCCGCTTCGACGGGGTTTCTGTTTCGCCATTGAGTGTGTGTTGTACGCGGAGAGGAAAACGACGTCACTGCGTGACGTATATGTGGCGTAGCGACGCCCACGAATCTGAATGCTGCACAGCTGCAGCCATGGGGTAACGGCATGGCTCGTGCCTACGGTTCGATAATGTCGCATAGCATACGTTGGTAGAATGCACCACACGTGTATATGCTTGTTGACACGGCCGTGGAAAAATAAACGGCATGCCAGGCTGTTTATTTTTAAAGATCAATTCCTTCTATTTTCTCGTGAATGGTAGAAACAAATTTAGTTTCTTATGGTCGAATGTGTCTCAGTTTGTACCTGTTGTAACATATGTCACTTTCGCTGAGTTTGAGAGACATCGATTTCAGCCCAGATTTGAGGCTGATTACATCTTTAAGCCACTCCCACCGTACAAATCCGATGATTAGAAAATCCGTTGAATTGGATCGGTCGATGTCGGCCAAATTGTTTTATGGACAATATTTTTTCCAATCACACTGGAATGCTCGTAATCCATCGATCATGTATGCCATTGTTTTCAAAGATCAGTTCAGCCGTTAGGGAGGAGTATATCTTCGAAGATTTGAAGTCTCCAAGATGGCCGTTGGGAGTTTCGATCAGGTTCTTTCGAGGATATGGAAATAACATGCAACAAACTCCTTAGTCCGTAGTGTTCACGGTTGTGGAGCTATACTCCTCTGAAGATCTACTCAGTGTTCTCCAAAATCAGATGGTAGCCGAGTCATGTGACCTAGAAACCTAATTTTTGTATATTCTTGTTCGGCATGCTAGATAGCGTATATATAGCCACATTTCCCGTCCAAATCCGTTATTTCAAAATCCCTCCCCAAAATTGATTGATCAATGTCTGCCATATTGTTTTATGGACCAAATTTCCACAGTCCCCCTAGAATGACCCTAATCCATCGATCCTGTATGCCAAGAGTCGAATAGATCAGGACAGCCGTTTGAGAGGAGAGTATGTTCATTGATTACAAAAAACCCTTTCCAAATCCAAGATGGCCGCCGCAGCTTCCGACCAATCGCATTTTTTTTTCAAGGATATGCATTAGAACTCATAGGGCCCAATAACCATGTGGAGTTTCCACTTGATCGGTCCAACCGTGTTAAAGAAAAACTTGTAACAAAATTCGGCAGATGAATAATAATACATTAACGATTATAATAAGATTGCAGCCATTCCGGTGTGTAACCCTAAAAATACATATTCTAAGAGCAGGTAGGGATTAGGTATAGCAGACAGGTAGTTAGTCATGTATCTTTAAACAGATAGAGATATATTTTCTGACATGAAATATGATATATAGATTGTTGGAGTCCATCTATACGTCCTCTTCCTAAGTTTCGTCCTTTTATTCTATATAGAGGACATACAAGGTGAAAGAGTTTCTCGTCTTCATCAACAGTTAAATGACATACTTCACAAAAGCTGTCAGCAGCGGGCATACCTGGATTCGTTTTGTATACCAATCCACTGCTATTTTCACGTAATGTGTACTAAGTCTCGAATGAGTTAATAGCTTACGTAAGCTACCGACACTTTTAATAAATTCCATCTCGCCATACTTTGGTGCAAGTAACGTCACTTGTAGTAGTACTACTAGTAGTAGTAGTATTAGTTCGAAAATGAATATCAAAAACATAAGTCAATTATCTTTAAGTTCCCTCACTTTGAACCCTAGAGTTCCAATGTTTTTTAACCCCTGACCCTGAGCTCTCCGCTAAAATAGAGATAACAATATTGTCAGAAGTCTTTCGGGTATATACATAATCTGAACAGCGTTGCTCAACCCTTGGGGACTCTACGAGTGGCAAAGGATCCCTTTTGGTACCAAACTATACCTGTGAAGCGGATACGACTTAAAACGTTATCTGATAGGCTAAATAGTCGGATCTGACATCAGAGGCCGCAAAAGCGGCCTCTCAGATATATACATTATATAAATAGGCCGCAAAAGCGGCCTCTCGGGTTCAAATTAAAGCCAGACTGAAATGCATCCCAATTGTGGGAA
Source organism: Hanleya hanleyi (assembly GCA_036873755.1). Classification (NCBI taxonomy): domain Eukaryota; kingdom Metazoa; phylum Mollusca; class Polyplacophora; order Lepidopleurida; family Hanleyidae; genus Hanleya; species Hanleya hanleyi. The sequence goes on from JAVTVY010049147.1 coordinate 140,506, forward strand.
CTATCTCAAAGCTTCACTCCATTTCAGACATCAGGTCGCGAATTTTGAATGTGGGATCTGACGTTTGCTATTTGAAGATAAGAACATTATTGTATATTGACAACATGCTTCCACTACTTAATAAATGACTGGCGTCTGTTAATATTTATTTTCATCAATGTATACTCGCTAATATTGTCACCAGTTAAAGCGCTGATAATTTCATGATTTTTGGAGAACTTGGGATTTCGAAACCTAAAACCAAACCACGGTTCTCCCAGACGCTCTCAAAGATCATTTTGTTTTCACTTGACGTGGGCACTTCCTCATCTGTCTGTGTTAATACTTTAGACGTACGTTTTTGTGCCCCAACATATAAATATATCGTATACGGAATATGATCCAATATCATGATATACATACCTCATCAGGTTGAACCATTCGCTCTCCGTAATGATTGATTTCTGCACTGATATGGAGGGGCGATTGTCATATCATAAATAAGCAACTTATTGAGAAAAAAACATCCACGAAATGGCCAAGATAGCAAGCAAGCCAATTTACCTTTTTCTCAAAGGTCACTATATCCGATTCAGCGATCATAGCATTGTATCCACTTTATCCATGCGTGCTTGTCGCCGTGTATTCCATCGGGTGAGATAACTACGATCCTTCGATCATTAGTCGCGGACCGTCATAGCATATGTATACTATCACTAAAGGGTACCTCGATGGACATACACCTCACAAAGCATTCTCTGTTGTTCGTCCGTTGGTTATTTATTTCATTCTCAGTATCTACGGATGTTCTCCCGACATATTCTCCAATTAGGCACGCCTGAGCACAATGTCTTTATTTCAACGAGACCACCATTCGACCATATACATTGAATAAACCACACCAAGAGCAAAATATCGTTGAAAAGAATTGTCTCATGTGCAAAGTTTCCTAGTCGCTCACACAATATTCTAGTGCCAATTTAAAAGCATCATTTATAATGTTTAGATATATTTGCAATTCCAGTGAGATCAGGTTTATGTTTTATTCATTGCGCGAGCTACCTAGATGACTGACAGCCTGTAGTCTCATGTGAGGCTAATTCATCCGTCTATCGTAACCTACAGTATTACCTGCAATCCGATCTACTAGTCGCCAAACCCGATATACGTTGGACAGTCATATGACATATTCTGAATGTAATTACACCATCTCGAGTATCATGAATTGCTAGTTCTCCGCTCTGGAGGGATGTCCGGATCTGTGATTGATGTTCACAGACAGTGTTGGTAGCTGTTACTGGCTTGGGGAGTTATAATTATAGCGAATGCCATGTCATCCAGCAGTGAGTTCTATGAGAGGATAGATTGTCCGACAATATTCGTCGTCGACCTGGCCGAGATACAAAACCTCTGTAGCACAAGAATAAGTTGAGGTTCTAGAGATGTTTGTAGGTATAATTAATGTATAATGTATTATGAACCTCGCTCTCCACTATCTATGAGATGCACATTCCCACTATGCGCGTGATATATTTGGTTTCAACAATAGTTTGCGATATGGGGTATATTCATTGTACTGGCAAAACAAGACAACCAATGAAAATCGATGGATACAAAAACCCAGACTTCACCAAACCTCTATTTTTTAGCACCTCCGTCCTTTTAAGGTAGTTCATACCTTTCACCACCATACAAAGTGGAATATTGCGGAATGTTGTTTTTGTTGAGATTGCACGTCTGTGATCAGTCAGGTGGAAACAAGAGGTAATGGGTTTGTCCTGTCTCATTGTGAAATGCTGTTGCAATTAGAAATAATTTGACTCATTGTTTCAAACAATGAATACCACTTATAGTTCAAATCCTCTAATATCCTCATTGGATACCTTTTGGCTGTTTACGTATTTGATCATAACAACTTTTTTTCGTGGATATATTATCCGCGTAAATGTGGCGATAGTTAATGAAGCAGAACATTCATAAAGTGTTCTCAGTTTCACTAGTGGCTGTTTGTCATCGTAGACCCGATTAGTGGAAGCCCAGGCAGTTTGCGTAACACTGTCTGTATCATACATTGCTGCCTTGTCGATGAATACAAGATCCAGTTTTCATCTACATGGTCAAAATCCGCAGTTGTACCGGTCACAAGATGGTTCCATCGTTATAGCACATTTTTTAAATTACTGGTCAGAATTGTGGCTTCGTGATATCTACGTATTTACTAGAACACAATGTCCGATTGTGAGATCCAGTAAGCCTGGTATATCAAACTTTTATTCTGTTTTACTATCAGTATACAAAATGGTCTATATTCCCATGTATAATTTTTTTTTACTGTGTCCATTCTAGGACAATGGTAAATTGAAAATCCATTCATTCATAAAATAATATATTTTTATTTCTTTTGAGCATAGAACATTTATTCATGTCTGAAACTTTACTATACGGGAGCGCTGTATATCGTGTCTGGTAATTAGAATCCATACTGTAGACTAATCAATCAACCTAATTTCGCAAATTATCACATACAGCAAATTTACAGACTGCTTCTTGCGGTTTGCGTTGACCAAAAATAACCTGTCTAGGCTGAAAATAAACGCCTGGTTTGTATTTTGTGAGGAGAGTATTAGGATTAGCCTATTTACCCTAAACCCAATACTATATATTAGGATTAGCCTATTTACCCTAAACCCAATACTATATATTGGAACTGTAGACAATGGCAAGGAATGATACCGATGTGGGCTCTAATTTCATCGTGCTGCCTGCCGATTTGACCAAAGCGGTTTTTAATCTGTAAAGGTATCTCAGGAAACTAGATAGATACCAATGAAACTCCATAACAGATCATTTGATAACGACCGGAAATTCTTTTTCGAGACCAGATATCAATTATTAACTGGGTATCAAGGAGCGCTGCAATCCTCACAATGCTGAGACCACAACTTATGCAGACCCTAAATCCTTCTGCACTGCCAGTGCATTTCAAGTAGCGGTGCTTTCCAAAGCCCAGAATCAAGGCAATCAACCACATTTGTACGCCACTTTACGAATTTCTTCATTCGCGGATACTTTCCTTTGCGGATGTTGGTGAAGGGGATGCTAAATGAAGCAGAACTTTGCTAATGTTCTCCCAGTGTGGCCAGTAAGTGGCTTCCCATCAAAGAACGGTTGACCCACCGCATACATTGTCGCCTTATCGAATCACAATAAGATCCAGGTTTTAGCAACATGGCCAAAGCCCGCAATTGTATTTTATCCCTATAGCATTATTTAAAAGCTTTAAATTCCAGTCTTGCACAAACTTCAAGTTAATGTTTTAACAATAGAGCTGCTCCGAAGGCACCGACAAGAGCATTAATACAGCGGTTCGTCCATGCACTGTCTTTGCTATCTCCTTAACATGGGACGTTTTTTTTAGCTTTAAATATGAAAGATATGGATAAATTTTCATACGATTCCAGAAAAGGAATATCAGGTTCACATGTATGATAATGTTGGCAACTTCAGGTCTAAAATAGTCCTGTTATCATTGATTAAATATATTTCCTATGTTAAAGATTAATATAGGGTGAGATATATACGTAAATGTGTTTGTATTGTAATAATATACCGATATGTACATTTATGCAAAATTATGTGGTGGCGACTAGATCATCGAATCCTCGATGCAGAATGCGTAATGAAATTCAGCAAATTCTGGCAATTCTGAAAGCTCGATAGATAAATAATTTACAATAATAATTATGTACAAAAGATGTTTGCCTCGTGTATATGTAAAGTCAAAAATAGCATTACACAGGGCTGACAGCGCTGATACATTGTATACTACCAGTATATATACCCCCAAATAATACAATCGGATAGATAAACATGGAGTTTAAAAAAGAATTGGATTTTTTTTGGTACGAGATGGGACGTTAAACGAGATTTGACAGCTGAGCGGGATGAGAAGGGTTTTATATCACCGGGCAATGTATTCTAGAGACGTGGTGTCTTAGTTTTTCTAGAATAAAATGAGGGATTTGAAGTCACGCTGGCTCTATAAAGATTAAGGTCGGATTGTGGTAACAGTAATCTTCTGATAGTTTTGTGAACTAACTGAAAAATTTAGTCGGGATCGAAGATGCGGTTTAAAGAACTTTGTGGGTAAAAATCAATACCAAGAATTACAAGAATAGAATGAGAACAATATAACAGGATCAATATTTACATGTTAAGGCAAGGTGCTACGTAATTACTATCGCCAATAGTTTGCTAGTTTAGTTTTTCATTAAAACTGATGTCAATGACTTTGAAACTTATAACAAATTCAATTTGGGATCCAAATAAAGATATTTTTGGGTTATTATGTTGGCAGATTTGTTTGATTTGAAGAACATGTATTTCGTTTTAAAGTGAATTTGTTACAGGAGAACTAGGTATGAAGCTTTCCAGGCTCATCCGACATTATCCCAACTCGTCTATCAGGATAGTCATCAGAGGGTGACACCAGTAACATCAACAAATAGAGTAATGTCTGGAGTAGATGTGGTCCTGTTTATGTCATTATACATAAAAAGAAGAGTATGGGGCACAGTATTGAGCTTTAACGTACACCTATTACTATCATCATGTGAAATAACTCATGTGAAATTGTGTTTATACATTTTGCTTTGTGGGAGAACGGTAGAATGGAACAATGAAGATTTACTTCTCCTTAATACAAGCTATTTCATGTTTGAACAGAAAATAGTTATTCCCATCTAACCTATCCTGGAGGGACGAGTGTATACTGTGACTGCTGATCAGAAACCATAATACTGTTGACAATGTCATAAACATAATTTAACCAGAATTAATTACTTAAAAACCAAATTCAATAAGAAAGTGCTCATGATTCTGAGTAAGACGCAGTTTGCGGCATGTAAATACCCGAAACGGTTGCATATATTCAGGGATTTTATGCAAATGAGATTTTGTGATGTCACCAAGTGAACTCAAAGTAATGAGCTAAATTTATGCTGTAATATCACAGAACTATTAGTTTAATGTCTTTCTAACTTATAATATTGTTTATTTATAGCATTGTGCAAAGTATTTAAGTACTTTGTTTAAAAAAAAATTAAAATTACATTCAGACATCGTTATCGTAGCAACAGGGCATTGTTTTAAAAATTGCACGGGTTATGAAATCTTTATCACTGAATATGCAGTTACAAAGGTCAATGTGATTCATATTAAAAAAAATACATCGTTTATTTAAGTTGCTGGAGTAAAACATTTGGTTGCCGTTCACTAGGGTAACCATGATTCTGGAACTATTGATAGAAAGTGACATGCACTAATAAGCATAATTAAATAACACACTGTTAATGGGATGTCAAAGAATCAGAGACCTATGTATTTTAGGAAAGAAAATGTATTATTATTTGTCTATCTAATTATCTCTAGTTCACTACGTGACATCATCAAAGATTGCATACGTTATTTGTACCAAACTCCAAAGTCTTTGAGTGCAATATCTCAGCAACCAGTGGGAATATTTTGATCAAACGAATTTTCAGAGAAAAAAAAATATGACAACAACATATTTTTTCTCCAGAATTATTTTCCATTTTGGTTTCCCTTTAAGGGTCTTGTATAGTACGGACTGATTCCCCAATACATGGCCGTCATCATTGAATGTGTGAAGGCAAAATATGATTTTCAAAACAAAATGCTCTTTTAAAGGCAATGGAATTTCCACACTGTAAATTAAGAATATACTGACAATAAATATCTAAAAATTATGGGACTATTGGCATGTCTAAAATCTAGATATACATGTACAATATTGACAGGTTTAACACAGCCAGAACTTACCTCAAAATAACGGTCCCACTCCAAGATTCCGATAACAAGTATTCGAAAGGGCCATTATGTTGTCACTAAATAAAATCCACGACCAATAATGTCTCTATGAAGCTTGGACGATTTTCAAAGTTGGACTATTTCAGCTATAGACCCGTCTTCTTGAACTCAATTTGTACCGTAGAAATAAGCACCTCAATGAAAAGAACTAAACATACAGGACATAGCATTTCAGATCATTGATTACGAGCTTGCTGTACAAACATACAGGAACGAATATAATACTCTAGGAAAAGGAATGAATGGTGTATTGTAATGACAGGGCCACACAGACTAGAGAACAAAAGAATGCTCACTGTGAAGTCGAGCTGTTTGCATATACATTGTGGTATACTCATTAGCTGTTCACTTAGGAATGTGGAGTGTTTCACAAACACACTTGCCGCATGAAGCCAATTTGTGCATGGTTGTAGTGAAGTGCTCGGGGTTCAAATTGAGTTCAAAACGGAATGTCTACCAAACTTTAGATAGCTGAAGTAGCTAGTCCAACTTTGAAAGGTTTTCAAGCTTCATAAAAACTCCATGGATTTTGGTGCATGGATTTTTCCCAGTAACAACAGAATAGCCCTCTCTAATGCCTTGGATAATAGTTGGATTGTTATCGTCATTTTGAGGTCAGTTTTGACTGTTCTAAAATTCTCAATATTGCACCTGTATATACAGATTATAGACACCCCAAAATTTTCATAATTTTTCGATATAGCGAGTGATAAGGACATAAGAACATTCTTGATGAAGGGACGTAAGTATTTAGATCCGAGAGGAATAGTCCTGTCTGCATTGCAACAGTACGTTATTGATTGGTCTAAGCGAGAAAAGTTGAACCTACATCGCTGAATGGCTGGAACTCACCCAGAGCATGCTCGTTAAAACAATCCGCCATATTGACAGAAGTGCCCTTCCCCAGCAAAACAAGTACTGAGAAACCTCAATTCGTAAGAAGTTCTAGCAAATCCCTGCAGACAAAGCTCCAAATAATATAATATTCATTTGCAAATATTACTATAACTAGGTGCTGGATAAGGAACTGAGTAACCATCATCAAATACTTCTACTTACTCAAAGATGCATTTACTCTGGAAGATTTATTTAACAACCACAAAACGTTTTTCAAGGAAAGAGGTATTTTTCTTCTATAACGACATACCAAAAGTATTCATACATTCATAGCTGGTTTGAGAAGCTGCACCCCTAAGCTTCTTTCAACCCTGTTGACGAGGGTCCTTCAGAAAGTAAAAGCAGTTTGGGGAAGGTATTGCGCCACTATGTCTGAAAGATCTGGCATTGAATGTATGTGGATATTAAAAAACTCAAAATGTCTTACGGAAGATAATAAGATAAAAAAACTGATTGCAGATATATTGATGCCAGAAGGCAAAAGGCATTTTCAACTCTATTACATACAAGGGATATCATTTATGGGATGTTTCTCTGTTTATAGAGTTCCTTGGATTTCTCATTAAAATATTTATGTGAAATTTGGCAACACAATATATCAACATCATGTGTGTATTCCAATGTGTATTAATTGCCCACCCCTGTTGGCTGACCTATATATGTTCTCTTACGAATATGGCTACATGCAGGCGCTTACAAACCGATCAATTCAAAGCCCGTTCCATCTCATTCACCAAACGCTATATAGACGATCTTCTAGCTGTGGATAATCGCTATATAAATGATACATATCCACCTTCGTTGGAGTTAAAGGACACTACAAATAGCCCTAACGGCACATCATATTCAGACATATCTCTATAAAAATGAAGCGCGCCTTCTCTGATGATTACAATTTCGACATCGTAAACTATACCTTTCCGGACAGTACTATTCCAGTGGGACTTGCATATGGCGAAAACATATCTCGCCTAGTAGCATTTGCTAGATCCTGTGTTAACTGTGACGATTTTAATCAACGTCACAAGACGCTTTCGTTCAAAGTTTGTGAAATAAGGCTATACATACATATATCACATACTGATAGCAAAATACGAGAGTAGCGTGCAAGATCTGTGGCGTTATGTTTCGTAACTTGGGTCTAATTCCGCTTATCCCGGGGTTAGGGGCCGTATGAACTCATGCACTTCAAGATGCTCATGGTGATCTTATGAACAGGCACAATCAAAGCGTGATCGAGATACATCATTCTACAAATGAGGAAATTTCAACGAATATCATATGGATGAAAAATACTGATCAGCGAGACGGATTTGATATTTTTGAAACATCGTGATGTCTTGCCGACATTATCGAAAACTATTGGGGGGATTCTGTTTTGCAGGAAACCTATGCTTTTGCCTAGCTTATGTTTATGTATACCACGAGTGTCTTTTTGAATTTGGTGCTAATGCTGTTATATGGAATATGAGATAGGTCTTTGGATTATGGACGCGGATAATCATTAATGGGCGACGGATGAATTATGAATGACCGACCAGACGCTTGTAATCCTGTGTTTTCTTAATTTTCAGTGTGGAAATGTTTATTTCATTTACATGATTAATTTTGAAAATGATATTTTGTCTTCACTCTCAATATTCACGGCCATGTTTTGTGGGGATCAGTCCGTACTATATATGAATCTTAACCAAAATAACACCAATGGTTCGGTTGCCCGAAAATAAGCGGTTCTCTTGACGCATTGACCGGTTTATTCTAAGCCCCAGTTTATAACTGTAGGCGACGTCTAAGAATTATGCGGGTGTGGCTTTCAATTAACCCAAGCTGCTGCACCGAAAGGCCAAAGTTATTTTCTTTCTGTAAAAGTCTCTCAGAAAACTATGGTTCGGAAGAAATTACCAGTGATTCCCATAATGGATCATTTGCTGATGGGTTTGTTGTGAAAAATATGTTGTCGAGCAAAGAAATCAAGTAATAACTAACTACTAAAGAGCATTGACAACCCAAAGAATGTAGAGCATATATAGAGGAGCTGAGGCTATATCGAGTCCGACATCAGTTAGGCTTATATTTACCTTCCAGCGTCAATCCGTATATCCATTCCATTTGGCGGTGCTATTTTCTACTGTTTAGACCCGAACTTGCAAAACCGTCGATGGAATGTTATGTTATTTATAATTGACAAATACATGTAGTTACATGAGTAGTGTGACTAACGCCACAGAACCTGCGAAGTAGGGTAAGGAAGATGACTTGGGGGTCCAAGCGTAATGCTATAGGTCACCTAATTAGGTCAAATTTTCATCAAAAGTAGGTCAGCTCAGATCTTACTGTTAACAGTCCCCTAATGCACGTTCAAGCCAAAAATCAAGGTTCTAATGTCAACGGTTCTCCTTATTTTGTCGACAAAAGGATTCGGATGGTCTCAGCGATATGGATTTGATATTTTTGGAACATCATGATGTCTTACCGGCATCATTGAAAACTGTTGACCGCTTCTCTCTTGCAGGAAACAAGCCTATGTTTATGTATACTATGATTGTCTTTTTGAATTTGGTGCTAATACTGTTATATGGAATATGGAATAGGTCTTTGGATTATGGACGCGGATATTCTTTAATGGACGACGGCTGAATTATGAATGACGGACCAGACGCTTGTAATTTCACTCACTCAATGGCTGAATCATTACCGGACAATTTGCAAATGAGAGCCTACTTCGTGGGAATAATTATGGTGTTCCCGTGTACATTTTCATGGGGTAATACTAATGGGGTTCGTCCCAAATCATCCGTGTTGAATGACGGTAGTAAGAGTATCTTCTACCTTCTAGTCATCATTTGTTTCCTTTCTTCTGTTCGCCGAATTGAAACAACTTTATGCATCTAGATTTTGATTTCTAGATTTTAATTATTCAGTACAAGGTCAGCAGAAGGAGAACGTTTCGTAAGACCTGCTCGGACTACCTTACCGGATATTAAGCAATATTTTTATATGTTTAACACAGCCTTTTGTGTGGAGTAATGAGCTCAGAACTATTCCGAAGCGATCTTGGTAGTGAAGCCATATGATATTAAATAGTGGCCCATAGTGAATCAGGTGGAGATTCCTTATTGTTTAATAATGAAGCTGGTTTTTCCTTTCTAAAAAGTCAAACTCTCGGGTAACAATCTGTTTTTGGATCGCCCTTGCATAACCTGCTAATCAACGGATATTCCATTGTCAGTGAGAGCCACACAATCACTCAATTTACCCGGTATCAGGTGCGGACTGACATAGACAATACATGGCCATCAGTGTTTATCACTTTAATTTCATGTATTATAAGGAGATAACATGTCATGGTGGTGGCAAATATACCGGCGTATCCGATAAGAAGTCTCAGAGCGGTTCCAGAAGGAAACTACAGATGGCCCTCACGGCACATCTTGGACCTCTATCTCTATAAAAATGGCGCGGGCCTTCTCTCTCCTCGAATTTATGACAGAAGAGATGATCACAGTTTCGACATCGTAAACTATCCCTATCTGGACATTAATATATCATAGGGACCTCTATATGGCGTATACATATCTCGCCAAGTAGCATTTGCTAGATCCTGTCTTAAACGTGACGATTTTATTCAAGTCACAAAACTTTTTTTTGCAGAAAAAAGTGTTATATCATCAAGCGTCTCCACTCAAAGTTTCTCAGATTTGGCGATACATATCGCATGCTGATAGCAAAATACGAGCATATCGTATAGACATGTATCCGCGTAGGATTTCTGGACTCATTATACATGTACTACAATCCCTCATCTGGACCTTCTTGGCCGTCTCCGTTCATTAATAGTATTTGTGTTCAAGAGAACTGATCGCCGATATATTAATGCCAGAAGTCATAAAATATTCTTTAGCTCTACTACATACGAGGTATATCATTCGTGGGAATGTTTCTTTGTTTATAGAGTTTTCATTAATAATATCTACGTGAAATTTGGCAACACAATATAACAACAGCATATAGGTATTTCAATGGGTACTAACTGTGCAGCCCTTTTGATCGCCCCATATCTGTTTTCTTATGAATACGACTATATGCCGACGCTTTCAAATACCGATCAATTCAAAGTCCGTTCCTTCTCATTAACCAAACGTTATATAGACAGTCTTCTTGCTGTGAATAATCGCTATATAATTGACGCTGTGAATGATATATATCCACCTTATCATCTTGATATCTTGCCGGCGTTATTGAAAACTGATGACCGCTTCTCTCTTGCAGAAAAATAGCCTATGTTTATGTATACTGTGTGTTTTTTATTTGGTGCTAATGCTGTTATATGAATTAGGTATTTGGATTGTGGACTTGGAAATTCTTTAATGGACTACGGATGAATATTGAATGACAGGCTGGTCGCTTGTATTTTCGCCTTTCGTCCGAAATACGGAAATTCAGTATGGGAGAATGTACAGTTCGGTTCCGATTTGGCCGTACAGTTGCAACCAATTACATGTGCTACTTAACCATTTAGCAGCAATTTAGCCAGCATTGAGAATAAATATATGGCACGCGTTGTTCCAAATTATCAGGAATTACTATGTGGCAGAATGTGAAGGGATTAGTTAAAAACTATAATTTTGAAGTATTTACATACATCTGTTTATGGGGAAGGTGTGTGTAGGGGGGGGGGGGGGAGTACATACAAAATTCCCAGTTTTATTTTTGCTTTTTCGAGCTTGACTATAATATATTTACCAGAGCTGAATCGCATGATAAGATTGTTGGAATGGCAACCGTTTGTGAATTTCAATTTCGTTGAATCTCTTGGAGCTAAAAAGAAACTAATGCACCGATTTAGCCTGCCGGGCAATGTATGTACCGGACTACGCGACAGACTAGCTCTACGATTGGTTGATATTGTCCTCGTAGCTGAAATCCTGTGAGTCCCAAATATTATCTGTAATTTCACATAAATTATCCGATTAATTAACGAGGGCTAACGATTCCCCGCCAGCGAAATTTCATCATTGTTTACTAACCGGAAGTAGTAAATATAATACTTAGAAGAATTGCCTCGAGAGATATCGTAATCGAGATTTGATCCAATTTCATTCCATAAAAGGATAACTCATTAGAATAGACAATTCTCTCTCTGTACTGATATAGCTGGGGTTGTGATCAAATAAACAGTTCATTGAGAACGAATATTCACGAACAGGTTGGTGACAGTTCGAGGAAGCAAACAAGCCAATTTCCTGCAGCCACTAATGTCAATCTAAGTTTGATCAATCACAATTTTGGAACTATTTATCACTACGAGCTTAGCGCCGTGTATTCCATTGTGTGAGAGAGCTACGGTTACCAGGCACGGAACGTCATGAATAATATATACCCATCAGTAAAAGTCGCCACAGTGGACATACACCTAACAATGGATTCTCTGCTGTTTGTCCGGTGGTTATTTCTTTTACTGTCGGCATCCTAGGATGTTCTCCCGACATGTTTTCCAATTAGGGAAGCCCGGATCATTTTAAAGCATTTAGTACTTTATGAAATGTCGTCATATGTCGACGAGGCCACATAAATACATCGTCCATATAAACCAGGCTATCAGCAAAGGCATCACTGAAAATTTAACGCATCCACTTCATTCATCCTATTGTATAGTTAGTATTCAACAAAATAACGCTACTATAGTCGCCAAAACCGATATTCGTTGGATATCCATATACTATATTCTTTATCTCTCTTGAAAATGTCTATATGTTCATTTATCTGAATCTATGAACGCAATACATTTATTTGTGCACGAAGTTATAGGTACTAAGGAAGTAGATTGTACGATAATAGACCTGAACACCGATGACGATTATATCTCTTTCAATCACGTGATAAATTGTGCACTTATCCAGAAATCTAGCAACGCTTATGTAACACAAAACTAATTACATTATCAACGCCCAGGCGTGAAGTCTTATATGTAACAGATACACCAAATTGAAGCATGCCCTCCCGACTGTGCCAGTCCAGGGACCTCGCACTGGCAATTAAGTTGATGTCATGTTACTTGAGGGAGGTGACAGGCTAATTGAATTGTATTACGATCCCCACCTGCCATTTAATTGTCATAACTTATTAAGGAATATAGCCTGGCTGAGATACACAAACTCTATAACATCTAGTAATCACTTGAGGTTTAGGTTATTATGTTTGACGGTGGTGTAATAACAAATAATAGAATTAAAGTTGGATACATGATTATGTAGGAAATATCGGCAAAATTACATAGGTGTATAATAATGGTGGGTATAATGAAGTCGGACTATCAGCATGTGGGGTTAGATCACGCCAGCCTTTGTTCCCAATACCACTGTATAGGCTACCGCTTATTTGGTATCAGAAACATGGCGGCCCTCATTTAGTGGACCAGTTCTGAAGCACATACAGGTGAACGCTGTTCTTGTATGCACTTGTTGTGCTCACTAGCATTTGTGGACAAACATGGAATCCGGTAATTATTGGCTAATGTTGTGTAGAGTAGTTTTACATGAAGAATAAGCCTCCGAAGTGAAACCGAACGATTTGCTTATCATTAAACTGCTACCATTGATGTGTTTCAGCATCCCTCTTTTAGCTTGCCTGATATTCACAGATAGCATGTAACGTCTCTGTCCTGTCTCTAAAAGGTAGGCATTATCATCATGAGCATGGCCTATTTGCCTTCAATATTAGCTTCATATATGGATGCTACTCATTGTACTCATTCACACATTGAACAACCAGCTAGTGACAATCGGCCGATATTGTACTCATTCACACATTGAACAACCAGCTAGTGACAATCGGCCGATATTGTACTCATTCACACATTGAACAACCAGCTAGTGACAATCGGCCGATATTGTACTCATTCACACATTGAACAACCAGCTAGTGACAATCGGCCGATATTGTACTCATTCACACATTGAACAACCAGCTAGTGACAATCGGCCGATATTGTACTCATTCACACATTGAACAACCAGCTAGTGACAATCGGCCGATATTGCCTTTAAAGACCTCAGACGTTAGCAAAACTGTCTGTTTAGTGTCCAGAGACACTAGAGTCGTCATAAATGGTCTAAGTGACCATTACCCTGTATGTGCTGTATTTCGTGACTCTTTTGGACAAAAACACTCCCACACTAGTATTAAATACAGACAATACAAACATTTTAATGAAGAAGCTTTTATAAACGATTTGAAGTTTGTTCCATGGACTATTATTGACATGTTTGACGAACCCGATGACCAACTCGATGTTTTTAACAAATTATTTTTGGATATTGTTGACAAACATGCCCCTCTTAAGGAGAAGCGGGTGCGGCGACAAAAACAACCAGATTGGCTGAATGATGATATCCTTAAGGCCATGGCAGAACGCGATCGTCTTAAAGCTACTGGAGACGAAGCGAACTACAAACAAATGCGAAATAAATGTAATACCCAAATTCGTCAGGCAAAGATTGACTATTACCAACAATCAATCGAAACAAACAAAGGTGACAGTAAAAAATTGTGGAAGTATCTCCGGGACCTAGCTCCGAAGGAACCTAAAACTGTGCGCCTGAATATTTGTACTGAAAATGATAAAACGACAACAGATCCTGAAGAAATTGCAAACTTATTTAACAACTTTTTTTGTGGATGTTGTGGAAGACTTGGTGAATAGTGCTGATGAGGGCGAATATTCTAACGAAATGCTGGTACAGTTTGTGAACGATAAGTTGGATCCCGAAACTGAGTTTCCGCCTCTAACCTCAGAATTTGTTCTAGACCAGCTTATCTACCTTGATCCATCTAAAGCCACTGGCTTGGATCAAATCAGTGCTAGAGTGACAAGAGTTGCTGCGCCAGTTATAGCGAGCCCTCTCACCAAAATTATGAACTCTAGTATAAAATCCGGTAGTTTCCGTCCGATTGGAAAAGAGCTCGTGTTACACCGGTCCACAAGTCTGGAGACAAATCTGACACGAACAACTACCGGCCCATTTCCATTCTGTGTATTTTAAGCAAAGTGATTGAGCGCCATGTGCATAATAGTTTTTATCAATTCCTTTCAGATAATGATCTTATTTACAAAGCTCAATCTGGATTCCGTTCTATGTACTCTACTGAATCAGCTCTAATGAGGCTAGTAGATATATGGGTAAATAACATGGACATGGGACTTCTAAACGGCGTTGTCCTATTGGACCTGCGCAAGGCATTTGACCTAGTTAGTCATAACGTTCTAATAGAAAAGTTAAAAATGTATCATTGTGACGAAAATCCCATTGCGTGGTTCAAATCGTATCTATCTCATCGCCAACACTGTGTTTCCATAAAGGGGGAAACGTCATCTTCAAGATCGATAACTCATGGTGTCCCCCAAGGGAGCATACTCGGGCCCCTCCTATTTATTGTATATATGAATGACCTGCCCCTCACTGTTAGGTCTGAGATGGAGATGTACGCCGACGATTCAACGTTGCATTCTGCAGCAAAGGACATCCAAACATTGGAGATAAAACTCAGCAGTGATATTCAAACGGTAAAAAGCTGGTGTGATGACAATCATATGCTGTTGAATATACAGACAAAACTCATTCAATGCTGATAACTACAGCACAAAAACTACGTAATCTGCCCACAACCCCTCTTGACATTAATGTTGATGGAGAACACCTGACGAATGTGAATGGTGCAAAACTGCTTGGTGTTATGATTGACCAACATTTGAACTGGAAGGATCAAATAAACAAGGTCGCTGGTCAGCTGAACAGAAACACCGCTTTACTTCGCAGAATCAAGAAATTTTTACCTTTTCAGACAAGACTAACTTTTTATAATTCTTTTATTCAACCGTACATAGATTACTGTATCATAGTGTGGGGAAACTGTAGTCATATATCCAGACTCTTCAAACTTCAAAAGTTAGCAATTCGAGTAATAACAGATTCCTCAAAATTTGCTCCATTCGAGCCATTATTTAAGCAATGTAAGATTATGCCTGTACCACAGAGGATGGACTATAGAACTGTAACCTATGTTTATAAGGCTGTCAACAATTTAACGCCAAAATACATTAGTGATATTT
Organism: Hanleya hanleyi; assembly: GCA_036873755.1. NCBI lineage: Eukaryota > Metazoa > Mollusca > Polyplacophora > Lepidopleurida > Hanleyidae > Hanleya > Hanleya hanleyi. Next base: position 156,380 of record JAVTVY010049147.1, read on the forward strand.
TTACCTATAGAAATGCAATATCTGGTCGCCATACACGCTCTACTGAACAAAATCTTTTAAATGTCCCCAGAGTAAAATTACAATTAGCTCAAACAGAATTCAGGTGCAGAGGGGCCACCCTTTTTAATACTTTAGACAGGAAAACCAGAGAATCACCGTCATTAACATCTTTTAAAAGAAACTATTTCAAAACTTATGCATGTATCTAGTCGTTGTATTGTGTAATATGTTGCTGATACACGGATCTATTTAAATTAATTCACATATATTTGGTGAAATACCTTTAATGCATTACTGTAACGACATCTTATTGTGTATCTTTTAGATAATGATATACTAACTTTTACTAACCCAAGAGGGCCCTGGGTTAGATAAGCACTGCTTCCCAGGTGTTCGTTTGTAACTTTTACCGTCTAAGTTTTTTATTATTTATTTATTTTTTATTTATCACCACAACTGCCATTTTTTAGCACAATACCTCATACAGGCTGAAAGGTACGGAAATCTGTTTTCGGGAAGTGTATTAGAAGTATCCTATAAATCAGGTGGATAACAATGTTTATGTGTTAGTCATTCGCCTCAGTAACTACCATAGTCACAAACATCGCCCACTCTGGTTTGCCATTATTGCCTGGCCAGGCGTTATGAGAGTAATCGGCCTGTGAAGTTCCGCCGAGGTAACAATAAGCTGGTTTGCGTTACATTGCTCATATACTGCAGGAAATCTCCTGTACGAGTTCATGGGAGACTGCAATTCTAAATGATACGTCTGGGAAATAGGGTGCTCTATCAGTAGTATACATGAACTAGTCAAACTACCATTTTTGCCAATGTGTTCTTTCCGAATGACAACATACAATCAGCAACTTATAAAATATTGCTGCAATGAGTATTGCTGAGATGTGTGAGAGGAGTTCTTGGATTCAAAATTTCGATCAGTTACAACACATATAAGGGAAGTGGGAAGAGGTGCCGACATACTGACTGCGTCACATGACTTCACAATTGTGATTGTGAATCGTCGAACTTTATCTATACACCATGCAAACATATTGTGACTGGTGACCTTAATGTGGTGAATGATAAGGATCTGAAATTACTCCTGATGAAGGGACCTAAATATAGAGAGCCAAGAAGAATAAATCTGAAGGCCGACCAGAAGATAGTCCTGTCTGCATTGGAACAGTACGTTATTTATTGGTCTAAGCGAGAAAAAGTTGAACCTACAGTACTCGCTGATTGGCTGGACCTCACCAAGAGCAAGGTCGTTGAAACAATCCGCCATATTGACAGAAGTTCTCTTCCCCTAGCAAAACAAGTACTGAGAAACCTCAATTCGCAAGAGGTTCTAGCAAATCTCCAGAGTAAATTCGTCATAGTCCCAGCAGACAAAGCTCCGAATAATATAATATTCATATGTAAATATTACTATTACCAGGTGCTGGTTAAAGAATTGAGTGTAGACATATCTTCATCAACTACGTCTACTTACTCCCAAACTGCATTTACTCTGGAAGATTTATTTAACAATCACAAAAAGTTTCTCAGGGAAAGAGGTATTTGTCTTCCAACCAATCATAACGACATACCAAAAATATACTGGACTCCCAAAATGCATAATCACCATACAAAGCTAGATTCATAGCTGGTTCTAGAAGCTGCACCACCAAGCTTCTTTCAACCCTATTGACGAGGGCCCTTCAGGAGGTAAGCATTTTGGGAAAGGTATTACACCACTATTTCTAAAAACTCTGGCGTTGAATGTATGTGGATATTGAAAAACTCAAAATGTCTTACGGAAGAGCTTGATGCTAAAGGTCACATACCGTACAGACATGTATCCACATGGGATTTCTCGACTCTCTATACTACAATCCTCATCAGGACCTTATTGACCGTCTAAGTTCATTAATAGTATCTGTGTTCAAGAAAACTGATCGTAGATATATTAATGTCGGAAGCCATAAAGCTTTCTTTAGCTCGACTACATACAAGAGATATCATTCATGGGGTGTTTCTTTGTTTATAGAGTTGCTTGAATTTCTCATTAAAAATATCTATGTGAAATTTGGCACACAATATATCAGCAGCATATAGGTATTCCAATGGGTACTAATTGTGCACCCCTGTTGGCTGACCTGTATCTGTTCTCTTATGAATATGACTATATGCAGGCGCTTTCAAAAACCGATCCATTCAAAGCCCCGTTCCTTCTCATTCACCAAACGCTATATAGACGATCTTCTCGCTGTGGATAATCGCTATATAAATGACGCAGTGAAGGATATATATCCACCTTCACTGGATTTGAAGGAAACTGCAGATAGCCCTACAGGCACATCTTATTTAAATCTCTATCTCTATAAAAATGAAGCGGGCATTCTCTCTCGTCATTCTCTCTCGTATGACAAAAAAGATGATTACAATTTCGACATCGTAAACTGTCCCTTTTTGGATAGTAATATTCCAGTGGGACCTGCATATGGCGTATACATATCTCGCTTAGTAGCATTTGCTAGATCCTGTGTTAAATGTGATGATTTTAATCAACGTCACAAAACATTGTTGCAGAAACTTATAAAACAGGGCTATTCCACCAAGCGCCTCCACTCAAAAGTTTCTCAAATTTGGCGATACGTATCGCATGCTGATAGCAAAATACGAACGTAGCGTGCAAGATCTATGGCGCTACGTTTCGTAACTTGTGTCTAATTCCGCTTAACCCGAGGCTAGGGGCCGTATGAACCCATGTACTTCAAGATCCTCATGGTGCTCATATGAACAGTCACAATCAAAGCGTGACTGAGATACATCATTTTTTAGATGACTCTATAACGAATATTATGGATTAAGAATACTGACCAGCGATACGGATTTGATATTTTTGGAACATCATGATGTCTTGCCGGCATCATTGAAAACTGTTGACCGCTTCTCTCTTGCAGGAAATAAGCCTATGTTTATGTATACTATGATTGTCTTTTTGAATTTGGTGCTAATACTGTTATGTGGAAAATGGAATAGATCTTTGGATTATGGACGCGGATATTCTCTAATGGACGACGGCTGGATTATGAATGACGGACTAGACGCTTGTAATTCTGATTAACCTATTCTAAAGCACAAACCAAGAATCTGATACTAATACTTCAAAACTTTCCTTCAGGGAAACTTATTCTCTTTGACTTTATATATCAATAAATATTTTATATCTGCAGTGATGCCAAACGAAGCAGAACATTGATAATGATTTCTGAGAGTGACCAGTGGATATATTCTATCATTTGGACCCCAGACAGAACACTTGCCCCTATCTATCACATGTAATTATCTGTGTCGCGCATATTGTTTTATGCACCGGTGAATTGTAATGTACCATTGCCTCACTTGAGGGTTGGTGCTAGTTTTGTTTCACGAAATAACTCCTTTCGATTATGTATGCGGAAATTCTTTATGGACGTAGTGTTATTACGGTATAAACCTGTTATTCTGTCTTACAATGATCATGCAACAGGGCCTCACCCTCCTTACCAGCCCCCTCCCCATCTCTCTTCTATCCTCCGAGTATAGGTAGATCATAATGTTCGCGATGATGCCGGCTCCACTTTCTAATAAATATTGTATGTAATTGTGCTCATATTATCATTGTATTCTGTGTGCGGCAATGGTACAAGAAGATTCACTCATTCATAAAACAAACTATTTCAATTTTCTTAGTGCAGAGATATTCCAACTCTATTAATAGGGAGCGGTGTATACCGTGAGTGATAAGCGGAACTCATACTCAATGGAACTAATATGTGCTAAATTTATCAGTTTGCACAGTTCACATAAAGCAATTTTGCGAACTGTCAACTACTTCCTGTCATTCACTTTCCCATATTAGGACTGGAAAAAGTAATATTGTTCAGTATATAAAAATAGCCAGTCTTATCCCAGAATAATCTGACATTTTCCATAAGAATATCAGCATTAGCCTGATTATCCTGAAGCCTATCTGCATATTTTCTATCTGAACTTCAGACGGTAACTTATAATTCCTTAATTGCCGGGGATGCCGAAGTGGTTTTCTATCCATAAGAGTTCCACGAGTATGGAGTATATACAGAGAGGGAACCATAAGAACCACAAAACTGATCATTTGCTAATGGTTTGCTACTTGCAAACCTACTGACTACTCAAGCAATAGCAAACAATAGAACAGCTAAGTTCGATTTCTTTAGGTTGCCATTTCAGCATAATACAGGCTGTATATTCGTTCGATCGTGTTCATGCGATTGGAACAACAATGCTTTCCTCTATGCAAGAGGCTTAAATAAAACCTACTCATACTCATGTTACTGCAATTTCAACGTGTCAGTATTATATGTATTAGTGATTTGTTGGTTCCTTCTTGCAAGAAGCTAGAATTTTTCATTCCAATTTCCTTCGTAAATGATAAGATGAATATAGATTTATAGTATTCTTAATACTTGGAGAATGTCGATTTTCAAGAAAACACGCGTGTCTTTGGTCGACGTGTTGATGCTGGGTCGACATCGGGCCTTACAGACTAGTCTTTTGTGTTAAATGCCGTCATTTTCATCTGACGACGATACAGCTTACCAATCCTCAGTGTACGAGTTGTCACAGCGACACAGCTCACCAATTACCAAAATACGAGTTGTCAGAGCATTTTCATCATAGCTCTCTAGATTTGTATCTATTACCGCTTCTGCCAAGTTGCCACATGAACAGATACAATAAAAGCGTACCTGAGATACAACACATATCATGAATAGTTAGATTCTTGGTATGTGCTTTAGAATAGGTTAACCAGAAGAAGTCATGTGGCTCTGTCAGTATGTCGGCACCTCTCCCCACTTCCCTTATATGCGTTGTAATTTGCTAGATCTGGAATGTTCCATATATTCACGCGTATTACGTATATAGCCGCATCTATACGGTCCTGTATCACAAGGCAAATATATTAGATAATATATCAGTAACGAAATATGGCCAAATATCATTTCACAAAATGGTTCATAACTGAGGTAGATTATTCTCTCGACTACTGATACAGATGATACTGATATCCACCTTCACACAGATTGATCTCGGTTTATCACCGTGTATTCACTGTGTGACAGATCTACGATCACCTGATCATCCAGCGAGAACCGACATGTATAGCACACGTGTCACCCAGCAGTAATAGTATAGCACACGCATCACCCATCAATAATAGACAAAACAATGAGAATACAAGTCAGATCCGATAGCCTGTACACAATCATCGATTATGAAGAATTTCCGCAGTTCATTGGAACACTTCATTAGTATATCATGAAATCCACCAAGTACAATGTAACCACATTTTCAGTTCTTTATAGTTTTCCTCTTATTATTGGACTATGTGAACGTGAGTTTCGAAATATATTTTCTCTTAGCCCCATGCTCAGAACATTATAACGAGAGAACGGAAATGAGTAGATGCTTTTGTATACCCACTGAAACTTTCCGCGACGGAATTACAAAATGACCTTGGTTTCATAGAAAATACATGAATAGGAGAATCATCCAGTAATACGAATTTTCGTCAAGATTATGTTTTACATCAAATTCTAAACTAATATCGGATAGGCTAGTGGATGTGCCTTATTAGGAAATAAAATGTCATGGTGGTAGGGAAGATGCCGGCGTACTGACAAGATTTAGACCCAACATACAATGGTGGTGGGGGAAAATGCCGGCGCACTGAAAAAATATTCTGACAATATGAACAACATTATTAGGGGCATATGGTTATGACATAATTACCGTATGTACCTATAGGTGCATAACACTTTCAAACACGCTGATTGGATAATACAGGTAACGCGAGAAAATAAATTACTACGCTAGGTCGTGGCGTCACTGAACTATTTTCCCCATTGATAGAGTTTTACTGCGAAATACTATGTTTATAAGTGCAACAGCAACATTTATATCTGAAAGACGATCATTTTGTCCGCATAAATGGATCGGCCTGCAAACTGTAATTGTCATTAGCTATACAAGCAGCAATGATCGACAATACATTATTTCGACATCTTTGAGCTTCATATTTTGAATAGTAGTCACGTAGTCCGTCATTGTTGTTTGGCGAATCGAGTCAGCCCTCCATTTTGGGTACCGTATGCTATCCCATCAGAACTCAAAATTAAACGTTTGTTCATTCTTTTTGCAATATTTGCATGGAGTCTTCCCGCGGTTTACTTATTCCTTCTGGATAGATCTGAATCTTAGAGACTTCAAACGGATTAAATGATCTTGTCAGCCTAGCACATCGTCACCTCGCTGAGAGCTCGCTAACATGTCGCGCTCATGATGGCATGCATCGGACACGAGTGTCCCTTGTGGCATGACAGGATCCGAAATAAATAATGTATGAAGAACAATTTACACTTACTGCATTCTGTTGTGAAAGGTCTACGATATTTTGAAATGCAGTGGAATTGAGCAGCCTTACAAAAGAGGTGCTCAAACTCTGTTGAGTTTTGGAACTATATCGATTTAGCGTATACAGCAACTTTTAAGGCTTTGGTGCGCCTGAGCCAGGATCGTTTTTTTTTCGCCGAGAAGGGAACAAAGAAAGAAATTTTGAGATAGATTTGATCATAAAATCTTTCGAATTATTGCATTTATATTTGATTATTGATAGTTATGTGATGAACAGAATCTTACACTCTTGGCAAGTCAATATGAAAATTATGACACTCGTTCAGTAAGTTTTGTATGTTGCTTGCTAAAGCTCGCACCATATACAACTTACTCAACTCGTGTCATAACTTTCATATTAAATAGCCACTCGTGTAAGATCCTCTATTTATTGCCTTGGACACCAAAGAATTATTTAGTTATCACCAAATTTGATAAACTTTGAAGGGAATTGGTGGTATAGTCGTGCCGAGTTAGTTGACTGAAATCGTCATAATTTAGACATTCATTTAGATATAGATATGCATACGGCATGTGCAGGTCCCTTCTGGATCTTGCTATCCAGGAAGGGTTCATTTTCATCTTTATGGAGGAATATTTCTAAATATGATGTCCCACTTAGACGTTTTCCTTCAAATCCGGTGATGGTGGATATTTATTTTTCACTTCCTCACCCAATAGGATTTATCCAAAGTAAGATTATCGTCTATATGTCGTTTTGTGATTGAGAAGGAACTGGTTTTCAAATGATCGTATACATAAGAGAACAGATATAGGTCAGCCAATTGGTATTCTATTAATTGGACAACCTTTATGCTGTTGGTATATAGTGTTGCCAAAAACGTAAATATTATAAATGACAAATGCAACCAACTCTACCAACACTGAAACATCTCATGAATAATACCCTTGTACATCCCTTGTAAAACTGAAGAATGCCTTATGGCTTCTGACATTTAATTTGTCGGTGATTAGTTCTCTTGGACACCGAGACTTTCAATGAACTGAAGCGGCCCATGAGGTCTCGATGCGAAATCATACGCGGCGTTGAATAACCCAACTTTCGGAAGACGATTGTGAACAATATATCCTGGCTTTTCGGAAAGAGATTTCTATTATTAAGACCAAAACTCCAGTTGTCAGTTGCTATGAGTATTCGGCGTTCTCTAGAGTTTACATTAGTACGTATGTGCTGTCTTGTATAAGTCACTTCATATTTATTCGAGCGTTCACACTGGGATTAGGCAAACTAGTTCATTTTTTGCTAAAGTCAATATATGGTATCTGTCGACGGGTTTGATTCGTTCAATGCGTCCGTAAGATACCACGGCTGACGCAGAGAGAGAGAGAGAGAGAGAGAGAGAGATTAGATTTAACGTCGCCTTCAGCTGACGAACGTGTTGGGGAACATGTGGACGGACATGCTGGGAGCATGCGGAAGGACGTGCTAGAGAACATGTAGGCGGACGTGCTGAAGAACATGTGGGCGGACGTGCTGAAGAACATGTGGTCGGTCGCGCTGAAGAACATGTGGGCGGACGTGCTGAAGAACATGTTGGCGGACGTGCTGAAGAACATGTGGGCGGACGTGATGAAGAACATGTGGGCGGTCGCGCTGGAGAACATGTGGCCGGCCATGCAGATTGACGGAATTCCCATTTTGATTCTTTCCGTAATTCTTTCCGCCTCATTGCCGACAGTTTAGTTTTCCAATTCTACAGTTATCTTTTTGTTGCAGTACGTCACCCCTGATTACCCCCACCACCAACATTGTTCGCGGAAGTGTAAAGTGGACAAAGCTTTTACCGTCGAAAACACCTAAAAGGATAGACGTTCTGCAATATATATATTACAGACAATTGTTGCCATTCTTTTGGTGACAATGTAGTTTTATGGCAGGTGTTTTCCGTGCCATTCAAAACAGAGCATGGTTTGAGAAAGATTTTGTCAGCGAGAACAATCATAGAGGAAAAATAGTACCTCATGCTCCCCTTGATTTTTCGACGGTTGACTGAAAGCTAATAACGTATCAGGTGTAACACCGAAAATAAGATCCTGGGCAAGCCTGTAGAAGTTAATTTCCTCTTCCATAAAGGTCAAACCCTGAGTTAACAATCACTTCATTGGATCCTCGTGGCTTAACCAGCTTACCGCGTGTACTCCATTGTCAGCGATATCAAAACGGAGTCATTATAACCGGTAACAAGATGAGTGATGCCGTGTATAATATATACCCTTACCGCAACTCTATCTTGCCAAACGGGTAAATCTATCAGCCCTCAAAATACCGTGGGAGGTTTTCGTCCTCTGGTACTATAGTTAGACGGATTTAACTTTTTGAGAGCCCAACCTAATTGTTACAGATGTCTGAACGTTTTAATATGTGCTGCAAGTTTCTCGTGTGGGAGAGATAGTCTTTATTTCTTGTTCACTGAAACACATATGATCAAAATCGAAACTGGACTAACTTATCAGGTATCATAATAAATAAATACTTGCCCTCCATATGTTGACAGACTTTGACATTTCAATCAATCACCTTGATATTTTAATAATTTACAAGGGGAAATCTGTGAAGTATTAATCCTAGATTTGGGGAATCCCTCTGCTTTATGATATTTTGCATGGATGAGAATAACAATGGAAATATTCTACAGTCAAATATGATGTGGGAAATAGTGAAAACTTTCCCAAATATCGTTTGTGTTTTAATTCAGATTTTATCAATTTTTCACGAGGGCAACATTTTCGAAGGTGTCAGAGAATGCTAGTTGCTTCTCAGAATAAACAACTGACTCGAGATTTGCCTGCCCCGTTGAGGTTTTCATCTGTTTGCGAATGTTTTTCAATCTTGAAATGTTCTTCAATGCGACAGCAGAATTGGCGACTCAATCGTGTTTCATTCAAGAAAAATAAGTGATGATTTAAAACCGTTCGAATGGCTCCAAGGCTGTGAGGAGACTTTATCAATTTTTCACGAGGTCCAAATTTTCGAATGTGTGAGAGAATGCTATTTGTTTCTTGTAATAAACAACTGGCTTGAGATTGGGCTGTTTCATTGACTTTTCATCTATTTGAAATTGTTTTTCAATGGTGAAAATTTTCTCGAATGCAACACGAATATCGCGACTCCAAGGTGTTTCATTCAAGAAAAATAAGTGATGATTGAAAGCCGGTCAAATGACTATAAGGCTGTAAGGCCACTTGATAATTTTTTCAGGAGGTCAAAATTTTCGAAGGCGTGAGAGAATGCTCTTTGCTTTTTGGAATAAACAATTGACTCGAGATTGCGCTGTTTTCATTGAGGTTTTCATCCACTTGCAATTGTTTTTCAATCGCGAACCGTTCAAATGGTTCCAAGGCTGTAAGGACTCATAGAATATCAGGCGATTATCTTCCATAGTCCAGTGGTAATATGACATATGCACAACAAAATTGCTGAACATTTTATGAATAGCTACTTCTCAGTTGGCGAGATATGTTGCACCGGGTTAAACCGAAAAACGCAGTACTTCGCGATTGTATTTGCCCTCTATATTCTGGCGATTGATTCGCGATCAATCGTTTTGAGCTTTGATGTGAGGAAATTCCGGATTGAAGGAGAAGATTTTTTGGAAACTCTTCCCGGAACATCATGTAAATATTTGCTGCTATGCATGACAGCCGTCTCGCTCTCGTCGAACTCAGGTACAGCTACGATGAGATTCATTACATTCAGTGATTCTACTTTGGCCTCTACAAATCTGGCCTGTTGTCCTGTATTTGATTACGTCTTGCGGACACCAAAATGCATGCACATAGGTATCTCGACATATGCAGAAATGGTGTGATGCTAGATATTCTGGTGATAGTAATTAATATAATATGTCATGGTGAAGTATATTCAAATCTGACGTGAGTACACCAAAGTGTATAAGAGTGAGTGAGTGACTGGGTGAGTGGGATTTAACGTCGTTTTCAACAACTATCATGACGGTGCCGACACGTGCCCGGAGACGAGAGTGCCCACAGTTCATAGTATCTTGTACACTGATCAGCCTAGCAAGTACAGCGCCTGGTCAGTACATCAAAGTACATGCGAACGCAGTTCATCGAGACGAGGGCTTAATTGAAATAAAGTGAGATGATTTATTCAGCACGATTCACCTGATACACCAGAGATAAGTAATTTATACGATTGTACCATCTCCACCGGCCTGTTGCCAGGAAACACGCTGGGACTCTGCACTATCGAACTTATTTTCTTTCAGAGGATAAACAGTAGCAAATACAAACGTCTAATCCATCATTCATAATTCAGCCGTCGTCCAGTAGAGAATTTCCTCGTCCATAATCCAAAGAACTGTTGCATATTTCATATAACAGCATCGGCACCAAATAACAAAAAAAACACAATAATCTTGGTATACATAAACATAGTTTCCTGCAACAGAGAAGCAGTCAACACTTTTCAAAAATGTTCCAAAAATATCAAATCCGAATCGCTGATCAGTATTCGTAAACCATATGATTTTCATTGTAAATTATAAATGAGAAATTCAACTCTATAAACAAAGAAACATCCCATGAATGATATCTCTTGTACATAGTAGAGCTAAAGAATACTTTATATTTTCTCACATTAATATATCGGCGATCATCATCCTATCACCTGTATACACTTAAATGAACATTTGGTGCCTACAAACTCTACACATAGATGTGCATGCCATCATGTCAAACAGGTTCTTTATGTAATCAGTATGGAACACGTTCTAGTCAAGGTAATGAAGCTGACAGTGTGCTTACTTTATTCTGATTCCGCCTCTAAATATTTTCATAACACAGCAACATCCTCACTGCATGGAACTGCGTGGTGTGCCTTTTTCTCAGTATTATTCAGTCACAAACTGGAAAGTACCGGTACTGATGAGTTGGTGTATAATCTGTTAGTGCACAGTTCCTCGCAAAAACTGAACAGTACTGTCGGTACTGATCAGTTAATGTACAGTTCGCAACTGCACGGTAAACGGTAACTACAGGTGAGTACTGCGCAGTACATGTTCGGAACTGGTACTGAAAACACCTGATTTGCCATTTTCAGTGATTGATTCATATTAACGTGAAGCCGACAATTGTCAACTGATTGGTACTATGTGATGTCCCTTTTCAGCAGGAACCACGTAGTAACCACATAGCCTAGTTTCATGCAGTCACAAACTGGACAGTACGGGTCAGTCAAAATTGTCCTGCGATTATAGACGAGAAAATTCTTCGTGAACGACGGCTGTCTACTGAATGCCATATCTGGGGCATAATCTTCACTTGTAGATATATATATGGTAGAGCTTTCCCGAAGCGATATGCCGTCAGTGGGGTCGTTCTGTATATATGTAGTCTATACACTTACTGGGTGCATATTCACAACAATTGAGGTTTTGGGATTTGAAATGAAGCAAGACTGGAGCAGACAATTAAAAACAGGTTTATATGGTAGAGCTAGGATTTCGCCATTCTGGGTGACAATGCTATTCTGGTATAAATATTCGTCAATGAATGTCTCCAGTATCAATCGTTAGTAAAACATCTCAGTGATCGCAGTTCGGTGGATGGCGTGTGTCAAACTCAGTCCGTGAAACCTACCGTGTGGTGTAATCACTAGATGACAGATGTGTTAGTCCCCCAGATGTAAGTTCAGTCATCTGTTACCACAGGTAATTTAAATGGACATCTATAGCCCAGGGGATCCGCTTTGGACGAGAAAACTATAATGAATCGTACATATGTCGTAGAAGTCTTAGATCTTGAGTATACAAGAAATTTATCAAAACTCGGAATTAGTTGCTGCGAAACTCAATATTCCAGATTCCAGACCCCAAACTGCAAAAAAAACGTCTCTCACAAAGAGAGGATAATACTTCAAATTAATTCGAATATTATTAACTTAACTATCATGTAACTGGAATTATTAACTCGTCTCATGTAACACGCATTATACATATGTTCCCAGTTATCTCATAGGAAAGATATCTGCCATGTATATAGTCCCGCTTCAAAATCTGGTGTTATCAATGATCAATACACAAAGATGAAATGGTTAATTTTAGTAATGTCAATCAAAATTAATTGTGTAGAATTACAAATAAAATAGGTTATGTTTCGAACCATGGTAGGCCCCTACGGCACTATTTAGAACAATGAAGGTCATTCAACTGTCACTGGTGTGAAATTATTGTTATGCCTGGGAGTATATCATCAACAAATCTCTCATAGAAATTTATATTTTTCTGTCAGAATGAAGATCGTGTTACCATACAGTGCTATATTGATGCCAGTAGGATATTGATTCAGAACGCTGTGTAACATGGCATCAATGACAGATTGGTATCTAGCTTGATCAAACGTCTGTCATCAGCGATGAGAAAGAACGATTACATCAATGATTTAGAATGATTGCTCATCCCTATATATCATATCGAAATAGTAACGAGCACCACATGATTCAAAATCCAATGTGACTCCAATCGTCTGCCTGACAGCCAGATGCTGCAGACTATACTGCGATAACAAACGAGAAATTCCAGACCTTCCATCCAGGCATACCCCATGACTGTACAGTGATAGTTATCATATATTGTTGCATCCTTAAATGCAAGCGACAAGTTCAGATTTAAGTAGTGAACAATCAAGACATAATCAAGACCTGCCAAAATACAATCTTGAACGATATTCATATGAAAACGTGTACATAATTTCACATGGATTTTATGAGACGTTATTCGCTATTTCATAACCTGTTATATCAGTTCAGTGCTATGAGACTTGTATACTACATGAATAAACATTTTTACCATAATTGTACTTACGTGTACGTTGCCGAATAAGCGATGACATGCAAACGTGGTGGTTCAAGACACAAAGCACAAAAATAGAACGAAGTAATTGTATATATATTGATGTATGAATTCAGCTGCATGCTTCCATACCCACGTAATCAACGGTGAATGCTTGCACACTGATACCAACTCTCACGCCATATAACAAAGCAAGTGAGTGAAATCAATCTTGGTAGTCAGAACCAAGAAAGAGATTATACAGTGAACTTGATAATAATTACATGTTCTGTAATGTGACCCGTTGTCGCTATAATGAATCTCTTTGCCGAGAGACTGGGTGAGGAGAGCTACAGTGAAAAATCCGTCGAAATGTTTGAGGATAATGGTTTCAGGGTCACAAACATAGTTGTTAAGATTCTCAGACTAGTCGTCTCCACCAAGAACAGTCGATGGTCAAAACCTACAATTTCTATACCCATCACATTATAAAACGTCGGAAATGGTACAAAAGTTTAGAATACTGCATGTAGCCATTAATGTGTATCCAAACCATTGGTTTAGAGAAAAGCAGTTAACATTCAGATAAATTGAAAATGAAAAATGAACCTAGTACTTCCTTAAAACTATCTATAACAGGGAAAGATCAGCTCTCTGAGGGGAAAAACTCAGATCCACACTTTGCTATCAAGTCTACCTGCACTTTGGCTTTGAGGTTTATACGATATTTTAACATCCATCTGTATTGCTGTAAATCGACATGGTGAAGGGGCATTTTTTTGACTAACTTTAGCCAGTAATATATTTGGTAAAAATTACGCAAACAAGTTGAATTTGGGGATCACATATTAACTGAGCATTTTGTGCTAAACCCTGACACCCAAGTTAAATGCATATTTTTTTCTCATTCACACGTATATCAATTTATGTGAAAAGCCAAGCGATGAAAAAATATCTTTAATCTGATTCACCGGCTTTTTTCCAACTAAAAGTATTGATACCGCTTAACGAATCTAAAATTGAATGGTACTCTTCATTCTTATCGCTCTTCTTGGAAATCGGGGAAATGACAGGAAAATATCTCCTCTGTAATACCTTGTCCAATATTATTTAGAACTATATACGAGCCAGTTTTAGATGAGGAATTGAATTCCGTATGTTCAGACTTTCATACACCTCATGCTTGTCTTTTTATTGCGAGAACACAGAACATGATCGATATACATACATATCACTAAAAAGCTTCTTTCTCCAGAATTATAAAATGTGAATATATTGTCGGAGAGATCGATATGTATGAAGTTATCTCTATTTGAATGCATGTCTTTATATAAAGTCTCCATTTTGAAACGCAGTTCAAATATTTTTATTCAATTGATGACGTCGCCAAGTGGAACAGTTTCAATACAAAATCGGTGCTTCATACATTTTATCGAATTTTGGTCTACATCTATGATTTTTTTTCTCAATTTAATACAAATGGATACATTGTGAAGGTCACACTTCACACATCAATATCTCAGCAAGCAAAATATTATTGGGAAAACCGAAGCTCAGTTATCGTCTTTGTCTAATTCGAAAGAAGCACGCCAAATTTCAAATCCCATGATAAAAAGTTTTCAGGAATTGAACAAATTTCTTTATAAAAATGTAGAAATCATGTAATGGAATAAAAACATTGAACAGATTAAAACGTTGTTACCTGACTGCGATGACCCCTTTTTCTGCGCTGACCATCACAGATATTGTAGTGTACAATTTCACCGAAGCTCACATCTATTAACAAAATGATCTCATCGAGGGAATGAAGCGATATGGAACTTTTTTGCAGTATTTTCTTAATCTTATCTTCCCCAACCCGTGTGAAACAATTTTGCATGAACGCACGGATCAATTTCAATGTACCTATTTCTTCAGTAGTTTGTTATGGAAATTGTTGGTTTCACTAAAATTCATTTTGTAATTAATTATACTGATATTGAACAAAATTATTCAGGTGTCCGTAACGTTTTTGAATAATCGTTCGCAATCACAATTACCTATCACTTGCGCTGATTTTGTTTTGGCTTTATGTTTCCATTTTTGGTTTCGTGTATTCGGTACCGACAAACACAATATGTAGTATTCGGGTACCTTTAAATAATAATGCTTCAATATAGATCCATTGTATATACAGATCAGCTCAAGATAAGTCTCAACCTTGAGGCCTACAAATGGAGAGTCAATATTGTGTCAGCACTTCAGCGTCGATGCGTCTGAGGGCTGCATTGATGAGGTGAGGACAATGGTTTCCGTCTCTGAAGCAAATTCAAATCCCTTGCCAGTTATTGATCCATTGTCCACATACTAATATAGACTACATACTAATTCATTAACAATGAAACGTATATAGCTACATACGCACGTGATCAACATAGCCGTCGTATTTTACAGGTAGTTATTGATTCAATACATGTATTATTGAAGGTGTTCAAAGTTATTTAGAGGAAAACTAACGGACTGTCTTCTAAATTAGTAAATAGGTCAGAGTGAAATTTTGAAATATCTGTAAATTTGGAATGCTCATTGAATGCATGCGCAGACTCGGAGCCAGATTCGTTCTTTGGAAGAAAACGACTTTCGGTGAAAGTTTAGAAGGGAAAGTTAAGTCTGGCATCTACTGTTATTCATGAGAGATTTCCAGTGAATGTACTTCGATAAAATATTGGACATAATTTAACTTCACAGGACCGCTGTGTAATATTTTATCAATAAATTGGATTAAAATATTAAACTACTACAAGTTATGATTGTGAATCGTGCAACTTTATGTGAATGTTACCCCATGTTAATATATTGTCACTGGTAACCTTGATAACGAGATGAAGACAACGAAGACCTTAAAAACCTCTCAATGGTAGGATCCAAGTACAGATAGCCGAGTGATAAACCTGAATGTCGACCAGAAGATAGTCCTTGCTGGACTCGAGAAGTACGTCACTGATTGACTGCTCGGAAACAGTACTCGCACAATGGTTGGACCATGCCAACATCGAGTTAGTTAAAAAAAGTTCTTTTCCCGCAAACAAAGCAAAAATCGATAGAACTCATTGTGCTGAAAGTTCTAATAGATCTCCACAGTAAATTCTTTATTCATGTAGTTCTAGCAGACAAAGCTTCAACTACTATAATATCCCCGGTTAAATGTGCTGGTTAAAGAATCACATTACATCATCTACGAATGCGTCTGCTTACCCTCATACAATATTTCCTCTGAAATGTTTATTCAGCAAACACCAAAATTTTCTCAACGAAAGAGATATTTTACTTCCGACCACAGACACTGATATGCTTCGTTTCGCTTGTGGCACCTGGAGCATGGCACCACCCACTGATCATGGCACCACTCACTGATCATGGCACCATCCACTGATCATGGCACCATCCACTGATCATGGCAATGGCCACTGATCATGGCACCATCCACTGATCATGGCACTACCCACTGATCATGGCAATTCACCACCGATCATGGCAATGTATCCACGGGATCATGACACCACCCACTGATCATGGCACCACCCACTGATCATGGCACCACTCACTGATCATGGCACCACCCACTGATCATGGCACCACTCACTGATCATGGCACCATCCACTGATCATGACACCACCCACTGATCATGGCACCACCCACTGATCATCGCACCATCCACTGATCATGGCACCACCCACTGATCATGGCACCACTCACTGATCATGGCACCATCCACTGATCATGGCACCACTCACTGATCATGGCACCACTCACTGATCATGGCACCATCCACTGATCATGGCACCACTCACTGATCATGGCACCATCCACTGATCATGGCACCACTCACTGATCATGGCACCACCCAATGATCATGGCACCATCCACTGATCATGGCACCACCCACTGATCATGGCACCACTCACTGATCATGGCACCACTCACTGATCATGGCACTACCCAATGATCATGGCACTACCCACTGATCATGGCAATTCACTACCGATCAGCGGCACCATCCACTGACGGGGCAAGTACCACTGATCATGGGCAATTTTCATCCACTGATCAAGGGTACCACTCACTGGGACGCGGCACCATCACCATCATGATCGGGCGGCACTATCCACCGATCATGGCATCTACTCACTGGATCATGGCACCATCCACTGATCATGGCACCACTCACTGACGGCGGCACCACCCAATGATCATGGCACCACTCACTGATCATGGCACCACCCACTGATCATGGCACCACTCACTGATCATGGCACCATCCACTGATCATGGCACCACCCACTGATCATGGCACCACTCACTGATCATGGCACCATCCACTGATCATGACACCACTCACTGATCATGGCACCACCCAATGATCATGGCACCACCCACTGATCATGGCACCACTCACTGATCATGGCACCACCCACTGATCATGGCACCACTCACTGATCATGGCACCACCCACTGATCATGGCACCACTCACTGATCATGGCACCATCCACTGATCATGGCACCACCCACTGATCATGGCACCACTCACTGATCATGGCACCACCCACTGATCATGGCACCACTCACTGATCATGGCACCATCCACTGATCATGGCACCACCCACTGATCATGGCACCACTCACTGATCATGGCACCATCCACTGATCATGACACCACTCACTGATCATGGCAATTCCATCCAATATCAAGTACAATTACTCTCACTGATCATGGCAATTATCCACTGATTTACGGTACCACTCACTTCTGATCGCGGGCACCACTCACTGATCATGGCACCATCCACTGATCATGGCACCACTCACTGATCATGGCACCATCCACTGATCATGGCACCACTCACTGATCATGGCACCACCCAATGATCATGGCACCACCCACTGATCATGGCACCACTCACTGATCATGGCACCATCCACTGATCATGACACCACCCACTGTAGACAAATGAATAATATAAGATCTCGTCAGCGTAATATCATATAGAAATATTGCATTTACCTTCCTTAATAAATGTCGCTTTATGAAATACGAATAACAAACATCAAAATAGTATCGCGGACGGTCATATAGTTCAGCAGTGAGCTTCTTTCATGTCCCAGAAAGGTGAAAGTCTGAGTGACAATTTGTTGGACCAATGTGTTCTGTACGGGCTATCAAAAAGTACAATGTGTGAGAACTAAGCATCTTGTCATGCTTACCAAATCAGATCTATGTTAATGCATGTAATATATACACATCAGTGTAAATTTGGATCCAAACCATGAGCGTCCTGGACGAATATGGTCGGGAAATACTAGAATGTTCTAACACAATTCTGGAACTCGTAGAGAGACATTTTCTGATATGGGTATAGAGAAATTCCGACTGTTTTCAAACGCTAGCAAGATAACGCGATGTTATAATATCGAGAAATTTGACAATTTTTTTTTATCAAAATTGATCTTAACGTTGCTCGCAAAAGTTCAACTCAATTCCATATATGGATTGCAATTGTCCATGTATCCGCACAGGGCTTAACAGGAATATTTTGATAATATAAGTAGGGTTTGCAGCATTTGAGGTTACTAATACCTCACTTACCGAGCTGGATATGACAATAGTCTCCCTCTCGTCAATTCCAGTGTAGTTAAGATGCTCTGATCACATCAGGAGTTCTGCCATAATATATTAAACCCGTCCTTTAGCAAACCTCGCCAAATGTAAAAATCGGAAGGTTGCTCATATCATCTTTAATTCTGCGAAGAACGATTAAAAACACGAGAACCTAGTTTACTTGGATCAAAGCATAATTAAACCAAATGTAGACACTCATTCCAAGTTCAAGATACACAGGAGAGTTGTGTTTTTAAGGATCGCAATTACAAGCGTCTGGTCCGTCATTCATAATTCAGCCTTCGTCCATTAAAGAATATCCGCGTCCATATTCCAAAGACCTTTTCCATATTCCATATAACAGCATTAGCACCAAATTCTAAAAGACAATCCTAGTATACAATATGCAATATGTATAGCAATATACTAACAATATTAGCAATATGCTAACATGTAGTCAACGAACACGTTAACAGGGAAAGTATCTATCGGATGAAAATAAAAACTGTGACACGAAAAGATCGATGAATTATCTGGCTCTGGATCCAGAGCTCGGCAGATGTTGTCATGTTTTTGTCATGTTTTTCTGTATTCTTTGGCCACTCGTAACGAATGTCATGGAATCAAAGCAAGCGACACTGGAGAAGATAGATTCGTTGGGACGATACCATAGCAATTCTCGTCTCCTACCTTAGAACCATAAATGTAGTGCGGAAGCAAAGATTGTACTCCAGATTGAATGCTCGTCGACGACCCTTTTCAAATTTTCGAATGTGCGAGGAATGTTTATATCTCTTAAATTAAACGATTATATCGCAAATGATCTGTTCGCGTGTTCCTTCTTCTGTCTGTCAGTCGAGAGAATATTCAAGAATGGAACATGTTTTCGAGCTGTAACTCGCAGTCCGCGGAACCTCTGCTTTTGTGCTTTAGTAAACGATTGCTTCGTAATCGGCGACACACAAACCAGGACAAATTATATACGGAGAGACTATATAAAACAGAATCCAGATTTGTTCAGCATCCTTCCTTGGTATTCTCGTGATCGATTCGCGATCAATCGATTTCAACCGAGAAGAAAATCACGATTGAATACTAAAACGACTTCCCTTATTCCCTTAGATTTTGGTGGTTTCGACAAAGGTCATGTGGCTATCAGCCATGAGACGCCACTGAATGCACTTAAAAACAGTGTCTTATAATTACAAAATAAGGGATGACGAACTGTATCCAATCACAATCCAACTCAGCAAAACGACGTTTTTGCCAGATTCGGCCATGAGAACATTCCCGAACCGATGAATCATAAAGAAAACTCTGCCATATTTCCCCCAGTTTGCCACAAGTGAGAATGTCGTGTGCATATTATACTCAATCGATATTACGAGTTCCAGTGTAAACATAATTCTGCCTAAGGGGAAGTGGCCAGATTTATACTGTGAAATCTACCGACTGGTGTGATTATTGGATGACAGGCATAGCAGTCTCTCAGTCATGAATACTGGTGCCTAGTGTCTGCCATCACAAATGGTTTAATTGGACTTTTCAAGCCCAGAGGATCCGGTTCCACAGAGGAGAACACCCTATAATGGATTCTAAATATGTACTGAATTTCCAGATGGCCTTTCAAGTCTCAAATCTCAAGGAAAACTTGCACAATAGGACAACTCTTTCGAAGTTCGTCAGTAAACGTCTCCACTAAACAGGTTTTATCACGTCATGTAAACTTTATACATGTGAGCCCAGTGACCTTTTGCGTTTAATGACACTTGCCATGCGTATACATTGCCACATCATCACATAACGTAGACGCATATGCGCTTTTTTCGCCTCATCATCATATGCGCTAGTCCCATACGATAGAACTCATAAATTAGTAGTTGATGGGGAACTTTCTCTGATATTATAAAGTGCAAACAGGCTGTTCAAACAGACTTTAGGTTTCCCTCGATCGAATAGTATATGTTCTATTCTAGTAAATTGGAGCAATATGCAAATAATATTTGTATCAGACAAAATGATTTATGTAAGAAATTGTCATCTTTATTACAATTGCGTGCAGAAATCTAGTACGAGTTCAATTTGACTGTCTGGAGATCGAGTGCTCTAAACTCCGAAAACCTCCCTCGAATTACAGGCCTGACAACCAGTTGTCTGCGCTGTTTTTGAAATATCTCATCCACATATATGTGCCGATACGAGATTCTTACTTGGGTAGATAAGAATAAACTCCCAGTCTTGTACTGGCAAACGTTTGGGCTGCTAGATACGGCTTCGGCATGTTATTTCCAATTTTTATGTCGAACGATACATATAATTCGTTTCTGGACGACGGCTAAATATTGAATGTCGAATCTGGAGCATATTCTTACCTTACAGAAGAGTACGGACATGCGTATCTGAATTACAAGATCATAGATGCATTTGGTTGTGAGTCGAGTAAGTTTTCTACTCGAAATACACATCTGTCCACTTTGGCCATTTCGAAGGAACACCACAATGGAATTATCCTGCAAGAAAACTACAAAATATGAAGATCGTTTTTCGATGATATATACTCCCCGGACAGGAATATTTGTCCGACGCCAAGGTATGTTTATTGGTGTTTTGGTTATTACAGTTGTTTGCCCATGGACTTGTAAATGTCTCATCAAAGACTTGTTGCTGCATGGCAAAATGACTGAAATATATACCACACCGATAAAACGAGATACGGTGGTGGGGAGCTTAACTGAGGCAACTGATGACGCTCTCGAGTCAGTTCACGGGAGATTCAAAGCATTTAGTACGATTGGTCAGATACACAAGTCAATTACAGTTCTACATGAACGTACCCTGTTAACATTTGAGAGGCTCTATGCGAGTCGCTAGCATATGTGAAACAATTGATTTAGGAGAACTATTAGGACAACAATTGCTCCGGATTGCTTTGCCCCTGACTGTGAACAGACTCGATCACATGTCTTACAACGAAAATATATATATTCCCTGTGACTCATTTACCTGTAGCCTTGATAAATTTCGTTATGCCAAGCAACACCGTACACGATATATTCATTCAGTTGAAACCATACCAGTGTTTCTATCTTAGGTATAAGATGACAGCAGCGATGGTTTTCCATCTCACTGTATCGCTTCCCCACATCAGTATATTAAGTACCGATATACAAATTGATAGTGCAATTAATGTTGGCATATGCGGATAATCTACACAATGTGAAAGTTTCAGTACACACGTCTCTCTCAGGTATTTGAGTTTTCTTCCTCTTACGGTCGCGAAAGACCGAAAGTTATATTCATGGACGATATACGGCATCTTCACAAGTGCAGGTAAATCCTAAATCCTCGCAGGGAGTTTACGTGGACATTTTTGGTGATTCGAATGAGTTCTTGAGTCTACGCCTCTATTAAACATCTCGTACATTTCATCACGCGCGCTTGTTTTGAATTCGCATGTCGGTATCCCCAGCTTGCGGTTTTTTCTTTGACTTCCGATGTCGATTTCCGCTTGACATTGGCCCGCGATGAAATTGAATCCTGTCGCATCTCATACCTCGCAGCGGATTGATCTAATCAACTAGCTTAGCTCGTTCACTGATTGGGTTTATTCCGGGGAAACCCCTTTATCTATTTATATCCAGAACTCGTATGGGTAGCTAACCAAGCCAGTGTATCGATCCCAACAGATCGATCGATACACTGGCTCGCGAGAATGGATACACGCCTATTGTATGTCGGGTGAGATGCTTGGATTTGGGCGCTAGAGTGTGAGTGAGTGAGTGTTGCCTTTTCATGTATAAAAATGCACAATATTATTTTATTTCAGGTTTAAGAGCGCTCAATATTAATTTATTTAACATTGTTATTTAGATAATTATTTCGTAATTTAAATAGCATAACTAATTCGGAAAATCTGACCGAAAAGTAAAATGTCTTTTTAGAATATGACGTCAGTGATACTTTAAAACATCAGTCATCTTGAATGTGTGTTACATGTTTTGGTAAAGCTTGACCCGAAGATACATTGTGGAAAGTTTCATAATCCTATCCCAATATGCAATAAAAATATTGAGGGGTTGGTCCCTCAACAGGCAAATCACTCAGACCAGGTAAGCTCTAGCTAATGGCGCTGGATGAGATGGTGGAGGGGAGGTGTGTGTAAACCCTGGCAATAATGATTGGGAAACCTATTAAACGGCGCTGCCCCAGAAACGCCACAAACATCACAATTTCACAAACGCTACCAAATATCACCGGGGAAATTCGGTGGTGTTGGGGGTTTCACAATCGTCGGCAAGTGTCCACCGGGAAACCTAACGGCGCTGTGGGATTCCCAAACGTCAGCAGTTATCGACTGGGAAACCTAGCGTCGGGCTTCGCAAACCTGTGTTCTGAATACGAACTTGCATTACTAATATCTTCCCATTTAGGCCGTTTCTTCTATTTAAAGGTTCCATAGATCATCCCTTTCCAGCAGCTGACTTGATAGGGCTATAACATCATTGTATTTGGATATTTGTATTTAATACCGCTCAAGGCGGTGCTAGGGACCGTATGGGCATATCATTCAAGATGTCCACATGAACACCACAATGAAAACGTGGATGAGATACAAATCATCACATTGATCTTTTTTTCTGATTATGTTTTTATATATGCAGCCAGAATATTGGCCTGTGGGTCACATGATTTGCTGTCAGTACTCCGACATCATTTTCCACCACCTTTATATGTTGCAGTCTCCGATATCCAAGTGAAGCTTTTTAAATGTCAGAATTTCGTACAGCATCACAAATAACGGCGAATTACATTCATTCACCATCTATCTGGAAAAAAGTCCTATCTGTCGCAGTCGTCCTTTACAGTTTCTCTTCACAAACAAACTATGAATAAGGCATTGTCATATTTCAGCTGAAGTTGACCGCAGGTCGTAGAGATTTCGTGTGCAATTATAGCCGGGGAATAGCAGGAATTTAGCTGTCGACTGATTTTGCCTGAGAGAAAACCGTCTAAGTTCAGTCTGTGAAATCTACCGGCTGGCATGATTACTTAATGACAAGTATAGCAGTCCCTCAGGTATAAATTCAGGTGTCCAGTATCCGCCATCACAGCTGGTTTAATTGGACATCTCAAACCCAGGGGATCCGCTTTCAGAGACGAGAAAGCCCTAATGGATTCTTTATACATCCCAAAGTTCCAGATGACCTTTCAATCGTTAGATCTTAAGGATGCCGATCGTAGTGGATATCGGAGCTGGGTATTAGTTGCTTTGAAACTGGAGTTGCTGTTGGAAATGTCTGCA
Source organism: Hanleya hanleyi (assembly GCA_036873755.1). Classification (NCBI taxonomy): domain Eukaryota; kingdom Metazoa; phylum Mollusca; class Polyplacophora; order Lepidopleurida; family Hanleyidae; genus Hanleya; species Hanleya hanleyi. The sequence goes on from JAVTVY010049147.1 coordinate 180,590, forward strand.
TACATCTCTTGAAACCAGGGGAGTTTCAGATGAATGTGTCTTATTATTCTTAACTATGACGTCATTGGAATAATTATTTGATCTTTATCTAAAAAGTATTCAGATTTGATTTTAGTGGCCTGTAACGGAGACTGTAAGATTTTTGCCTTCGAAATACTTCAAAGAATATGCCCTAATATAGAGTCGGTGTTTTCGTTCAATTTCTATCTAAATCTTGTCAGATATCTTATCATCCCGGAGGTACAGACTAATAAGTAGATTGTTTCTGATTGTCAGTATGGAACTCAATCATTATTACCAATAAACCCTGACCAACATGCATTAAAACGTGTCTCCGCAGAGATTTAGAATAGAGGACCTTTTCCTAACACCATTATCACAGGAATCCCGGTGTGTACCTGTTCTCACGAATCATGCACTTGAAAGACGTTGTCATTGATGTTGGCGAGAGAGTATCCTGTTCCTACAAACTATTATTTATCGGCCAGTTCGAAAAATTGCTCCAATGATACGGACAGCATCCTTGGAATCTCCAAGCAGGCGTGTAATTTCCTAAGGCGTATAGATGACAAACCCATAGGAGGAAACGTCGGTAACTGAACCCTCGCTAATATCGCACGCTTTATGTCGGGTGGGAATCATACATTCACTAAAAACTCTTCTGAGTTCTCTTTTCAACATATACAGTTTGTGCTGCTCCAATGAAATGAGGACAATATGCACAATAGATTGATTTGGTGGAATAGGATGACGTAATATCTATAATTGATCACTTTATATGCGAATGTCATCAATATGACCAATATATGAACTCAGCATTGTGCCAGCAAAAATACGTCATATCAAATTCATCCATTGCAGACAAAAATCGATCCAAACGAAAATCCCCATTAAAGTCCAGGTCAAGTTTGTGAAGCGTTAGATAATAATTGCCCTCCAGACAGGAATATTTGTCGGAGGCCAATAGGAAGTATTTGTAGACATAATTGAGAGCTAAATATAACACACTTGAATGATATTCACTTGTGTAACCTTTCGAATCGGTTACTCTCGAGATTCATTTGTGTTCATCCTTCTGAGTCAAGCACTATATCGTGAGCAGTAAGTGTAAGCCAGATAGTCATCTTCTCCCCCTCGCTGCGATCTAGCACAAGTCTATTAAAGAATGTACTTGTTAGTGGTTTTAAACAAAGAATTTCATATGAAAAACTGGTATATATTTCTCTGCCCAAGTTACACATCTGCGCTGTCCCGTATACGCGTCTTTGATGTCCTGTATAAACGTCTGTGCTGTCCCGTTTCTACCATTCTCTGGATTAACAGACCAATTTACGTAGTGATGGTATAAAATGGAGAAATTTCTGTAATTAATTGCTTTATTTTTTGATGAATGTAACTAATATAGGAACCTAAAATTATTTTTGCAAACATCCACGGAAACAAACCCATTCCTTGCAGATGAAAATTGATCGCAACAAAGATTTCCATATGAGTTCATAAGTTCAAGTCGAGAGTGTGTGTTAGTAGATAATATTTGCTCTGTGGACACTAATATTTATCCGAGGCTAACAAACTGTTGGGAGCTAAAACAGGATTGAAAGTTTAAAATAACAGCCTGGATCGATAATCATATGAAAACATCCGCAATCTTTCACACGGATTACTATCGAGAAGTATTTGTGTTAATTTTGTGAAGTAAAACGGCACATGTTCTCCAAGTCCAGGTGGAATAGACAGGCTGATGTTCCTTGATTCAATTTATTATCCAGGGGAGGAGGAGGAGGTGGGTACGCGTCTTTCCAAAACAAAAATACGACAACATGGACGTTAGCACAGCATAGATTTTTTTGGTGCAACAAAATCCGGGGTTTTACGAGAGAATCCTTGACTAAAGCTGACAATGTCCAGCCCCACATACACCTTTTCACCTCACGCAATGATTTGGTATCCAATATGGATGGTGCTGGATTGACATTCATTGTATTATAACAAAAATATACAACATCTTCGAAAGATCACGATTCCTTGAGATTGTTACCCAAATCTCTAGAGTCATTTTTTGATAGAAGCAAGAACGCCAATCGAAATTGCTCAATGGAGCGTCACCAATCCCGAAAATAAACTTGTTGAAGGAGATGAAAACTTTCAAAAAAAGTAATTCTGGCAAACAATGAAAGTTATGCATTTTTGGAAGCCAGTCACATCGACAGCTGATTTTCCATTCCATTTCCGTGTCTGTTCAGAGCGAATGTTGATGTTTTACAAACCAGTCCGTCTCTCTATCCAATCCTTTGGCGTATTGTACCAATGATGAAGCAAAGGCAACTGAACGATGGTTGCAATGATCTCTACCACAAATTCGCACATTCATCATACGAGAGCTGTCACCTAATTGCCTACGGCTACTTGTGAAGGTTCCGGACCATTCGTGTTCGATAACAGGTGGAATGGACCTTTAACTTTCAAAATCAAGGGTATAATTATGGGGTAACCTGATTTATTTTTGCGTGATCTGGGATTTTGTATGCTCTACTTTAATGATTTAACCCTACTCTGCTCATTTTCTTAAAAATGCCTCAATATAGTTCCCCGGATCAAGGCGAATTCAGGAAATATGATGAAGATATATTTCCTTGTGTTTGCAGCTAAGAGGTCCATTTTGTCATAAGCTGACAGTTAACGGATGCATCTGCTAGAGACCGATGATGTAGAACGTTTGGGATTAAAATAACGACCATAATTCATAGTTGTCTCAGAAATCGTCATAACTCGAGGATCAACTTCGCAATCGCGTTTCAGATTTCGAACTGGGATAACTATAAATTACGGTGGCTTTTCTAAAAGGTACTGGCAGCAGATGTCTTGCGCAGAACTCGGAGAACAAATTGCTTTATTCAAGCGATAAACATGTATGATATGCCTACTACATCAATTTACAAGAGTTACATTAGTATCTTCGATAACTTAAGAATATACCTATTATACATAAGCACTGTTAATGCTTACTTTCATGTAGGCGTCAGATAAGACATTCAGCATTCAGTCGTCGTTCACAGCAGAATTTTCCTGTCAATAATCGAAAGATATTTTCGGTACGATGGTTTTGCATCAATTCCAAATATACATTATATAAAAATTTAGAAAAAAAAATACAAGATGATTTCCTTCAAGAGAAAATCGGTCAGCGTCAAGGCATCGCGATGTTCTTTGCATATAGCATTTCAAATGTACAATTACTTTTCTTCATTATGCTTATCAGTAAGTGAAACACAACTTCACCAAATCCCGATTTCAAACCAGTTGTTACCCTAATCGACCCCAAGTGAGATACACTAGAGAGAAAGGACTGTCTCTACCAATGAGAGAGTTTCAAACTATATAGATATCTCAATGTTCAGATGCTTTGACATACACTGGATGGTGACTGTTGTTCACTCTTTATTCATCATTACTGGTGATGGTGTGTGTCTTTTCATTTATCTCTATTCACAGAAGTATTCAATCAACTGGTATATTTTACCCACGATTAAGTCTACGCACGGAGAACATCGATTACTGTTCATTTTTCAAGAATCCGGAAGTTCTCTCTTAGAACCATATAATTTAATATCCCTGTTGTGAACGTTTGTCTGAACCGTTAGGGTTCAAATTGGTGCTACCCTCCGTTGCAGAACGTATACACATGCTGCGCGCCTTGCAAATGTATACGTTAATACACCAGCCAAGGCACGGTACGTGGTGTGGTGCCAGTTCAAACCCATTATTAGAGTGTAAAGATTTGCCAAAAGTCGCTTCAGGCCAGGTCTTCTCTCAGCAAGATAGCATCAGGTGTTCAAACTAATTAGTCCTAATATAAGTTCAGACAGGAGCGAAAGGCTCTATCGCAGACTTCTTTAGGTGGTCAGCGTAATTAGCTGATGCGACGGAGGTGATAATTAATCGATTCAATGAATGCAAAGCGTTCATTTAGCGCCTACACATTCATGGGTGTCACACGAACAGAATCCATTAAACATCGGGCGTTGTAACACCTATATCGCTATACATCTTGAGTTCACTTCTGAATCGTGCTCCTATATGGTTTAGATCAAATGCTTGCTTTGTCTTACATGTGGAAAATTCAATTCACAACTAGATAATAGTTCCACTATAGGTCTAATAACAAATTCTTGAGGTTTAAATTTTCTCGAGATTTTTACAAGTCGTATACTTCATGTTGGTCTCCATGACCCCTAGGGGTTCAGACTGAAATGAAAAAAGTAAATAAATATCATTGGATGAAATTCTGGTACATGGTATACGACGTTTACCCTGTTCTTTTAGTTACAGATTCATGGGGTATTTATCAACCTATGATTAATTGACTATAGCCTTATTGTGGACCTTTTAGAATGGGATCCAGCTGTCTGTGATTTGGAAAGAATGGATTTCATGAAAGCCTCAGTATACCAACCAACGCAGAGAGTAGATCGATTACACATATCTGTGTATACCTCATGACCGGTAAATATTCTACCTTCCAAAATGTTCTGTGTCCACGATCAAGATTTGACCCACCAGATAAGCTTATATTGTTTCTGGTTTCACATATAGCGAAAAGCGAAAAGAATCAATTACTTATAGGAAATAGGTCTATGTTAAATGTGACGATTTCAATCAACGTCAGAAAACATTATTGCAGAACTTATAAAACAGGGCTATACCACGAAGCGTCTCAACTCAAAGTTTCTCAAATTTGGCGATACATATCGCATGCTGATAGTAAAATACGAGTGTAGTGTGCAAGATCTATGGCGTTACGTTTTGTAACTTTTATCTAATTCCGCTTAACCCGGGCAAGGGGCCGTATGAACCCATGTACTTCAAGACCCTCATAGTACTCATATGAACAGTCACAATCAAAGCGCGACTGAGATATATCATTCTCTAGATGACGACTTAACACCGATACGGATTTGATATTTTTGGAACATCAGGATGTCTTACCGGCATCATTGAAAACTGTCGACCGCTTGTCTCTTTAGGAAATTAGATTATAGTTTATGTATACTATGATTGTCTTTTTTAATTTGGTGCCAATGTTGTTATATGAAATATGGAATAGATCTTTGGATTATGGACGAGGATATTCGCTAATGGACGACGGCTTAATTAAGAATGACGGACCAGACGCTTGCAATTTGGATTATTGACGCGGATATGCCTTTATGGACGATGACTGAATATTGAATGTCAGATCGGTCGAATCAACACACAAATGGTCTTCCCCATTATACTCTGGATAAAGATTAGGCCATTCATTCAGATTAAGTAATATTTGTCAGTGATAATACGAATAAAATATCACGATGTCTTGCTGCCATCATTGAAACCTAACGCCAGTAATTGATACAGCACGTTTGACTTTAATTGAGATCTGGAATGTAGTATACCTGCCAGAATGGTTAGTATATGAAGGGTGATTCCGGCACAGTATGCAAATCCTGCCATAGGACAATATCGATATCCACAAGGGGAATCAATAATGTGAATTGTCACTGTCAGGAAAAAGGAGATATGTCGTAAAAAATTAAAATAAAGAATCATAAGCAAACGGCAAAAACATATTTGTTATCGATACTAGCCGAATTTGTCATTGCCACATGTAGTATTGAGGCTGAGCTGGATAGCTTAATATCTCGTTTATACGGTAATATACGGTCCATTCTTGGAAACTGATCAAATCCAGTTTTGTATTTTCTTCACCAAAGTTGGTCTCAGCATTTTAGAGCGTGTGTGTATTTTAGTTCTGAATAGACGTAATGTTTCAAGAGTGGATTGGTAAGCCATTTCGGAAATACCTTCTCGAAAGCCAGTTCAGGAACAGACGCCCAAAATAATTAGCAGGATTGGTCGGACTGGAGGAGATTATACTGGGTTGACCTGAGAAGGGTATATGCCCAACACAGAGCTGATGAAATTGCTTTACAATCAAGCCCGGAAGCTCAGACAGCCGTTTGTCAAATGAGCAATCAATATCGTTATTCGTACAATTTATTAATTCTGTTTGATGCAGAAGAAGAATCTACAATAGTATGATCTGTCAAGCGCATACTTGTGTGTACTAGAACATTGTCCATCAAATACTATTTCGTATGTTCGAGGCCTTAATCAGGCTAATTTGTAAAAGGCTTGATGGTAAGTGCTTTTGGGGTGTTAGATGGGTCATTAGGGGGATTTCCTTTCATATGAAGTCTTTGTTAATGTAATATATGAACGTTTGAGACGTAGCCTTGTACAAGAATGGTTAGAACAAATCGCCTTCACTATATTTCATAGCAAGCGTCACATTAGACATTAAATATTCGTCCATGAAAGAATTTCCGCGTCAATAATCCAAAGACCTATTTCACATGACAGATAGCACCAATACCAAATGTGTATGAAATAAAAATAATAAAAACCCAAGATGGTTTCCTATAAGAGAGAAACGGTCAACAGTTTTCATTGATGTCAACATCGTGCTATTATGATATGTATTTCGGACTAATGCTTTCTGACTGTCCACTTCAACATAAAGGAATTAAAGTAATGGACGTTCTTTACTTATTTCCGTTTCATTAGTCTTTATTCTAAAATCTTTTATGCGCAATATTTCTGACTCATTTTCTGGCGTTGAAAATGAGGCCATCGTACCCTGCTTGCCAGTGATAAGGCTGAGGCGGTCGAGTGGTTTGGAACACTTGACTTTACTGCTGGCGATTTGGTGCTAAACTCAGAGGGCGCGGATTCGAGATAGCTGACCCTTAGTCTTGAAGGCGAACATACCGTACCCCTCTGATGACCGTAATGACACAGCTCCCGTAGCTGAATACATGGGAAGATATTTGACCGAGTGGTTTAGATTCCTGCTGTACAGTGCTGGCCGCTGGGTGTCTTCCTCTGGAAGTAGCTGGTTCGAACCGCCGGATATCCCCTGAACAAAAAGGGGAGTTTGGGATGAAGTTAAATAATTATAATTGGGAACATGTTTTGCTCGAAGAACACGATGTAAACACTGCTCTTGATAGTTTTCTGGTGAAATTTGATTCTGCATATAACGACTGCTTCCCGTTAGTTACCACACAAAATCTTATCACTAAGCGTATCATTAAACCTTGGATAACCCATGGCATTCTTACCTGTATTCACGAAAAAAATCAACTTTATCGCAACTACGTTAAAATCGCTATGAAGATACTCATAAACAGTACCGATTATATAGAAACAAATTGAACCACACTATCCGCTTCGCTAAAAAGAATTACTTTGAAAAGAAATTTAACGAATCAAACCATGACATAAAAGGAACCTGGAAAGTATTAACTCAGCTACTAAATCGAAGGAAAACGTCATCAATATCCCAGTCTTTTATTATTGATGGTGAAGAACACACTGCGATCCTCAAACCATAGCAGATAAATTTAACGAATACTTCAGCACTGTAGCCTCGAACCTGGATTCTAATATTCCTGACGTATTACCGAGTTTTGATGAATACTTGGGCCCTTCTATACCCCAAAACTTTGATTTTGAAAGTACCAATTCTGCTGATGTTCATAATGTGATCATGAACTTAAAATCTGCTTCACCGGGCCTTGATGGTATCCCTATGTCTTTTGTCAAGCTTGTGGCAAATTCTGTTTCAGTTCCTCTTGCGCATATTATGAATTTATCCTTCAAAACTGGTGCTGTGCCTAATGCTTTTAAATTTGCTAAGGTGACCCCAATTTTCAAATCGGGCGATCAAACCATCTTTACTAATTACAGGCCGATATCTGTTCTCTCCGCGCTCAGTAGGATACTTGAGAAACTCGTAACCAACTCAATGACTCTATTCTTGGAAAATAACCAAATAATTTCGGACAGTCAGTTGGATTCCGATCCAATCACTCAACATCCCTCGCGGCAATCTCTCTGTATGTTACCTTAATTGCAGCTAAGGAATCTAAAAAGTTTAGTGCAATAACATTCTTAGATCTCTCTAAAGCGTTCGATACAGTAAATCACGAAATATTAATCTCCAAATTAAAACACTATGGCTTTTGTGGCTCTATTAATGACTGGTTTAGAAGCTACTTATCTGGTAGATCGCAACGCGTCTCGTATAAATAACATGTTATCATCCCCTAAGGATATCACCTGTGGTGTACCTCAGGGATCAATCCTTGGACCCCTTCTTTTTATAATATACATAAATGATATAACCAACGTCACAAATTTACTTAAAATAATTCTATTTGCGGATGATACATCTGTTGTTTCCTCCTCTAATAACATTGATCATGCTGTTGAAATTATGTCACAGGAGTCAGATAAGATTCACACCTGGTTGTGTGCTAACCGCCTGTCTCTCAACGTCAAAAAAGGTAAGCTTATGCTGGTAAAACCAAATAAGAGAAAAGCATCACGACATATACCACGTTTGTTTATATATGGGGAAGAGATTGAAACAGTAAACAGTTATAAATTTCTAGGAATCTTTATTAACGATAGGCTAAACTGGACACATCATATTGACTACATCTGTAAAAAGCTAGCGAGAAACATTGGTATTATTAACTATATTAAAAATTCGGTGAACAAGAACACGCTTTATATTCTTTACTATTCAGTGATCTACCCATATATATCTTACTGCAATATCTTGTGGGGGAACACGTATATCAGTCACCTGAATCCGTTGATACTTCTACAAAAGCGTGCCATTCGTGTTATCACTCTATCAAATAAACGAGATCATACCCAACCACTGTTTACCACTTTAAAAATCCTACCACTTCTTAGTTTGAATCTGTATACAAGTCTAAGCTTTGTCCAAAAGTTTTTATATCATGCTGAACTAATACCAGCTCAATTTCGAAATTACTTTACTAAGTTAAATGAAATCCACCGTTATCCTACGCGAAACCAGGACCTAAATTTATACAAACCTTTTTATTCTTCCAATTTGTCTTATTATACCCTTAGAACAGCTGGGCCCAGGGAATGGAATAAGCTAACCTCAACGCTTAAAGTCATTAAATCCTCATCACTATTCAAATCTAAGTTGAAGTCCTTTCTACTCGATGCCTAATTGTATATTGTATATTTTTATCTGGTTGCCTTGTACCACATGCTAAGATAATCTATCAGTGTATCGTGATTCACCTACTGCATTCTCTCAACTGCTAAATACTATACAATTTTTGGGATAGAACAAGCCCAACTGGGTTTTATTCCCGCCAATGTAATCTTCACTCCAATTATCTGTGTTCTCTATGCTAGTTGGTGAATAAATTTCATTCATTCATTCAAATACTGTTATATGACCACTTTCTAATTGACAAAAAATATCTTCTCATGTATTCAGCTATGGAAGCTGGGTGACTACGGTCATCGAAGGGATATTGTATGTTCGCTTTCAAGATTACCGGTCTGCCATCCCCCATTTTTGTAGGAGGCCCGTTCTGAGTGGTTTAAATCGCCGACATAGTGCTGGCGGTTGGGTGCCTTAATATGATGGTCGGGGTTCGAATCCCGCATGGGACTCGGCCAACATCATTCGAAGAACAACATAAGCCAGCAACTTACATCCACCGTCACTATAAAATACATTTGCTTTTCTCAATAATATATCGCGGTTACCGTATATTTTTGCTGGATTACAGTCAATTGCCCTTCTGGTCATTTGCCCTTCGGACATTTGCCCTTCGGATATTTGCCCTTCTGACCATTTGCCCTTCTTGTCAATTTGCCCTTCCACCCATTTGCCCACCCTACACATGGTATATGAGAGACTGATTTAGTAAACTTCTGACGAATATGTTCAAGTTCTTAACGTTTATTTCACAAAGAAAAGATATCAAACTTGAGAAGAAAAAAAGAAAAGCAATAAAAAACATTCATCTGGTAGCATCTGACGATTATATTCAAGCTCTTTCATCTGATACTTCAAAGACCAGTTAGAATAATGGGTAAATAATAATCAACACCTGAACAAAACCAGTGAGGGGATAATCTGGATTATCACTGACTATTTATATTTTTCTTCTGCTTAGTGGCATTTCTTACTCAGCTCTTTCATCTGATACTTCAAAGACCAATTAAAATTTTTTAATGAAAAAAAAATGTTTATTGTTTATAAATTTTTATAAAGTTTATATGCATTTTATATTTCATTTTACTTTCAGAAAAAAATGAACATGTTGCTGTGGATGAAATAAACATTGAGACCGAACTTGAATATATTCGTCAGAAGTTTACTAAAACAGTTTCCCATATACCATGTGTAATGTGGGCAAATGGGTGGAAGGGCAAATTGACTTGAAGGGCAAATGGTAAGAAGGGCAAATATACGAAGGGCAAATGACTTGAAGGGCAAATGACCTAGATCCATTTTTGCCGTAGCGTCTGCCTCATGATACAACATAGGACATTTGATTGCAAAACAAACTTGAATAAGGGATGAACCCGGTTTTGGTTTGTAATCATGCCGTGAACGTCTGATCACTCAATCAGCCGTTTTAAAATTAGAAGGTACATGCGGTCCCGGAACTATTTGTCCATTTGTCTGTACATGAGACAAATAGATGTATAGTGATTGAGTTTCGTGATGTTGCTACCCTGATTAGAGTAAACATTGCTGAAGAGGAAGCGGCAAATGCCATTCCAATAAATGGCTACATTCATTGATTGAAATTGTAGTTTAAGGGCCGCTTCCCATACGGATTTCGCGGCCCATCAACTCAATGTTTTATTTAAATTTCACGGTACATTTCTTAGTTAATTTAAGATCTTTTGCAGCGCTAGATATTAAAATAAATAATTAAATAATGAATAACAATAGCAATGAGGAAATATAAATACTAGTAGAGAAGAGTCGCTATGTACAAGTCGTTAAGTCTGTTATTGGTTTTTATACTGGAAAATATTTGTTATAATCGCGTGGACGATTCCTTTGTCTCGGTACCCCATAGTACGCACAAAGCCGTCCAGAAAAAACTGGGAGAACCAGGGCGTCTTCAGGATTCTTCGAGGCGACTTCCCTAACGACGCCCTTGGGAACAGGGTGAGTCCTTCCAGAATAGCATTCATATAATAGCATAAACACCAAATTAAAAGAATAAATCACAGTAAACACAAAACTAGACTAGTTTCCTGCAAGAGAGAAGCGGTCAACAGTTTTCAATGATGCCAGCAATCCATCATGATGATTCAAAAATATCAAATTCGTATGGCTGATCAGTATTCTTAATCCATATGATAGTCGTTGTAAATTCGTTATCTAGAGAATGATGTATCTCAGTCAAGCTTTGATTGTGTCTGTTCATATGAACACTATGAGGATCTTAAAATACATGCGTTCATACGGTCCCTAGCCCCGGGTTAAGCAAGGCACAAGTTATTAAACGTACCGCCATAGATCTTGCACGCTACGCTCGTAGTTTGCTATCAGCACTTCGAACTTCCAATGATACACTCGATAAAGCACATGGGCATTTAATCACAGAATTCTGAACGATCCAGAGGTCAGGAATATCGTACGTAATTATTTCAACGCGGAACAACCGTGTATTTTTACCAGTACACTAAGTCAATAGCGCGTAATATTTTTAATTACTCCAACCATCAAAGTGATTGACTGGAATAAATATTAATGTCGTAGACCCAATCATCTGTCATACTATGAACACATGATGAAGGCATTGGAATAATCTCTTTCGAGATCTATGAACTGCGATTACAATTATCTGTTAGTCCAATAATGAATAAATTCAACATTCGTTTGCGTACTAACAGCTGAATAATTCTTGCCTTTTTCTCTTAAGGTGGTTCTCGCCTCAAAACTCTCCCACTGATCAACCCTAAATTTCCTGCTGCGGATAGCTGTAGTGTTGATCAACAAGGTAAAACAGATTTTAATATTTTTTATTAGCAATTTAGAGTTTTATTTGTGTCTACTAGTGTATATATTATGTTATTAATTCTATATATTATGCATGACTCGACCCTCTGGCAGAAAGGCATTAGCCTAAGAGTTTTATCGAGCATAAATAAAGCCTATTATTATTTATTATTTATCTGTACATACCCGAGAATATTACCATGTCAGTCGTGAAAGATGCCAAAATGACGAAAAATATTTTTTTTCTGCACAACAAGGCAAGGAAGTCAAAGCATATTGATCAATGTCAACTGATACTATTTGTTTACGTAGAGAAACTGGATTGGACCTTATAAAAATTTACATTTCATCGAACGGTATGACGTTAGAAATTGAATTTGAGGACATTGAAACTATATCCAAAATCATCCGATGACCTATGCTAATATTTTGAATACTGTTTACCTATAATGTGATCTTTTTATTAAGCGAATAAAAAGTACGGGTATTCGAACGACTTTTTAATATTAAAAGCTTTGACTGTTCCTATCCCCATAGTTTTCTAATTTTGCGACATCGTTACCTAACGTCTCTTATCAGCAAGGGCGAGATATGGCGTTGAGATATTCATTGCAGATAAAGAACTTCTGCGTAATGACATCGCCATCCTGTATGAGGCGGGAACCACATTAACTAGATTCGAGATCGAGTCAAAGGGCATGTAACAAGATTTCTGCCTATCGTCTAACCTTCTCGAAGACAACAGTGTGCGTATACGTATATAATCATAGATTTAGAAGGGATCTGATTTGATTTACAGCTAACTGTTTCAATTGTGCTTAGTTCGTATACGTTGATGCCATAACCATTTGAGGGAAATTCAATTCCGAGCACACATAATGCCAATACATAATATTTAAGATCTGCCTCATAAAGAGGATTTTTTCTTTCTACTGTTTGCATGTTGATATCCCCATATCGAGACAATGACAAAACTACTATCGTCATTGGATTAAGAATAAAATTCTGACACAGGAAGTGACAGCTGATATTCATTTAACGACTTTCCAGTTTCCTGGAATGTAATTCATGAAGATATTGCCTGTCTGGTAAACAGACAACTGATTAAGCGTCAGTAAGCATACTGAAAAATGGAAATTTCCTTCACGTGCTGCCTAGCAGAGGGCATTTTCTCCAAAGACAACTAACATTTACATGAAACATTCAAATACTGAATGATTCGAACGTTTTTGTTCCAGAAAATTTAGTCAAACAATCTCCTGCTATCTTTTCACGTGTGTGACGTTTGGTTGTATAAGTTGTTCAGCTCCAATTTGGCAGGGGGAAGTCAACCATTGAGTGCTAATGAGTTACATCGTCTTGATCAATAGGTGTATTTAGATTGAATAATCAAAATGATCATGCAATCTGGCGTGACCGTTAGTTTCAAGGTTCGATAGGGTGATGTAACAATAGCCATCTACTACATTGTATATATTCAATTACCTCACTCTAGAAAGGGCTAGTAGTGCTAATCAACTATATTATTATTATACAATTCATAACGCAAACAAAACGAGCACGCGTGAGCACTACATCCAAATTCCATATAAAGCCCCACACAGCACTCAGTTTTAGTGACGCCAGCGAGACATCAAGTTCTGGTCTCCAAGTCACGGTCGACGGGAGAGGTTTGTTTTGGACAAAAGTTTTCAGTTTTCATTCACAACGGTGGTCTCCCGAATCATTAGATATTCAGCCTCTTTCCCAACACCATGAAGCAGGATCCAGCCAGTAGTAGTATTACCATAGTACGAGGAATAATGCTGAAGTGCTTTTATCGGGTACCATTACGCAAAACGGTAAAAATAACCTTATTTCTATAGATAGGTATCTTACCGATTGCTCCATTTCCAGCTAAACCTCAGAGAAAGTAATCGATACTGCAAGTTTAGTAGATTTCTAACATGTCATGTACTGTTAATATATTGTTAATTTCCGCGTCAATAATTGAAAGAACCATTTCACATGACAGTTAGTACCAATTCTAAGTGTGTATGAAATAAAAAATGAAATAAAAACACAAGATGGTTTCCTATAAGAGAGAAACGGTCAACGGTTTTCAATGATGTCAACATGGTGCTATTACGAAATGTATCTCGGACTAATGCTTTGTGACTGTCCACTTCAACGTAAAGAAATATCCATCGTAAGGGACGTTCTTTACTTATTCCAATTTCATTATTCTTTACTCTAAACTCATTCATGTGCAATCTTCCCGACTCATCTTCAGGCGTTGAAAACGAGGCCATCATACCCTGCTTGCCAGCGATAAAGCTGAGGCAGTCGAGTGGTTTAGAACGCTTGACTTTACTGCTGGCGATTTGGTGCCAACCTCCCAGGGCCAGGTAGCTGACCGGTAGTAGTGTACAGTACCCCTCTGATGACCGTAATGACACAGCTTCCATAGCTGAATACCCGAGCAGATATTTGGCCGAGAGGTTTAGATTCCCGACGTATAGTTCTGGCGGTTCGGTGTCTTAGTCTGGCTGTTGCTGGTTCGAATCGCGCCTGAGACGCGACCGATTTTCAGCACCAGAATCGGTACTATACTAAGATAGGGTTATCCCAAAATACTGTTATACGATCACTTGCTAAATGACAAAAAATATCTTTTCATGTATTCGGCTATGGGAGCTGTGCCATTACAGCCATTCGGGGGGTGTACTGTATGCTCGATTTCAAGACTTCTGGTGTGCCACCTCCCATTTTTGTGGGAGGCCTTTTGGCCGAGTGGTTTACAATTTCGTTGAGATGATTACAATTTCGACATCGTTAACTATCCATTTCGGGATAGCAATATTCCGGTGTGACGTGCATATGGCGTATACATACTCTCTTAGTAGAATTTGCTAGATCCTGTGTGAAATATGACCAACATCACTAAACATTATTGCAAAAACTTATAAAATGCGCCTCCACCCAAAGTTTCCCAAATTTCGCGATACATATCACATGCTGATAGAAAAATACGAGCGTAGCGTGCAAGATCTCTGGCGTTGCGTTTCGTAACTTGTGTCTTATTTAGCTTAGCCCGAATCACGTGGCCATATGAAACAATGTCCTTCAAGATCTTCATGGGGTTCACATGAACACGCACAATCAAAGCGTGGCTGAGATACATCATTCTCCAGCAGAATACTGATCAGCGATACGGATTTGATATTTTTTGGAACATCATGTTGCCTTGCCGGCATCGTTGAAAACTGTTGACCGCTTTTCTCTTGCAGGAAACTAGCCTAAGTTCATGTATACTACGATTGTCTTTTTAATTTGGTGCTATTGCTGTTATATGGAATATGAAATAGGTTTTTGGATTATGGACACGGATATTCTTTAATGGACAACGACTGAATACTGAAGGACGGACTAGACGCTTGTAATTAGATCGCCGACATATAGTGCTGGCGGTTGGGTGCCTTACTCCGGTGGCCGCTGGTTCGAATCCCTCATCGAACTCGACCAATTTCGTTTGAAGAACAACATAACCCAACAACTTACATCCATCTTCATTATAAAATACATTTGCTTTTCTCAACAATATATCGCGGTTACCATGGTTACCGTATATTTACGCAGTCTGTCTCGTGATATTTAGGACATTTGATTGCGAAACAATCCTTGAATAAGGAATGAACTTGGATCTGGTCAGTTATCATGCTCTGATCACGAAATCCATCGATCGAAGGTACGTGCGGTCCCGGAACTACTTTTATTTCATTTGTCTGGACATGAGACAAATGGCTGTGGAGTAATTGATTTTCGTGCTGTTGCTTCCTGATTAGAGTAAACATCGATGATGAGGACGTGTCATATATTTAGACGCGGCAAACGCCATTTCGATAAATGGCTAAATTTAACATTCGTTTGCGTACTTGCAGCTGGAAGAATTGCCACCTCTGCCTCTTAACTGGATTTCAGAGCTATGGTAACAAGGTTTCCATATCGAGTTACCTTTATTAAACACAAAGTGTGTAAGTATCGATTAAAGAGGGACAAAAATCTGATTAACGGTCAACACGGTCAATTGTGTTTAGTCTGTACAAGTCAATGCCATAATCATATTTGGGAAATGTATTTATCGAAATCTATTTGATTGAGATGATTAAGAATGTGTTCTTGGACGAAATTTTCCAGATACGTACTATTGACGGATAACAATAGCATGGTGGTTGGACCATTGAACAAGCCCACAAGCTCATATTTAACTGCATTGTGACAAAAAAACAAACACGATTCACGAATGATTATCATGTCCTGTGATGTTTTGGATCGGTACGGAAAGATGTGACCAAAACGACCATGAAACATATTGTCAACTAAGGTCTCAGTACTAATGATGTACGTATCTTCACATTTTCCCCCAGGTTTACAGAACCAATATTTTTTTTTCAGACAAAGTGTTCATAGCCAAACTGCAAGCTTTATGTCTTTAGGGCAGAAGCACTGGCAGCTTATATTATTGTCTCCGTGTAACAGATTGACCAGCATATATCAGTATAATCATTTCACATATTGAATGATTCGTAATGCTGGTAAAAATATTACTCTTGTCCAACATCAACGGCTAATTACAAAATTGGTGTGTTGTCATGTGTGGTGATCGATGTGATCATCTTATGTAACATATTTTGGACCAAAGAGAGAAATATACAAACGGTATAGATTAGAACACTATAGTTCTCCGTTTCCACTTGGTGTCGCAGCATGATTTATGCCGTGGACCCAATTATCTGCCATATATGATCATATTATACAGGTATTCGAACCTCCACTTTCAAGAGAGATGAACTTGGTATCTGTCGATTTGAAATGGTGTAAGTGAATCAGGGATATGTCTGGTTGACATAATACTTGGCCATTTTCATTTTTTGTCGCGAGGAAGTGATCGCAGTCGAGATATCAATCTATACTTGAAATGAGACGATTGGAGAAACGATATTCAGAAGGCCAATGATCACTGGATGTTTATGCAATGACGTCGTCCGAGAAAGTTTAGCAAAATACTAGAACCATTGCTAAATTTATCCGTCGATCGATTTATGATTTATATCTCCGCTGAGATACCAAGGCTACGTCTTAGAATCCTCCGTAGTCTAAATTTATCCGTCGATCGATTATATGATTTATTCAAGCATCAGACCGTCCCAATATTGATACAGTCATCAAGATAATTTTGATGCATCGGTGAACACAAGAAATAGCGAAAAAAAAACATACAGACGATGTATCCTTCCGAGAAATAAAATAATTCAACTGAAGTCATTCAATACGTGGGATCAAAACAATCTACTCCCGTGAAGTTCAAAGTGGAAAGGTATGATTTGCCAAAGATTATTGATCTCATTTTTCCTGCGCACAGATAACGTTTGTAGACTTGCATCGTCCAGTAAAAACGATCGCAGCACCCGAAGACCGGTTATTCTTGGACCAAATCACTTGAATGAAGCACTGGGCACTCATCCCCAGAATTCTGAATGATCCAGAGGTTGGGAATACCGTACGTCATTATTTCATCGTGTAACAACCGTGCATTTTGTACCAGCACACATAAATCAATAACACGTAATATTTTAATTACTCCGAAGACATCGAAGTGATTAACTGGAACGAATATTAATGTTGTAGACCCAACAGCTGCCATACTATTATCATATGATCATGGCTTTAATATAATCTCTTCCGAGAGACAAGCACTTGTATGTCTGTTGAATTGATGTAAGTACATCAGGAATATTAAGTCTGGTTGACGTAATATTTGCTCATCATTATTTTAATCGCGAAGATCGCAGTCGAGATGTCGATCTACACGAATGAGACGATTGTAGAAAAAACATTCAAACGACCAATGACCAATGCTGAATTAATCCAATCATTCATCAATTTAGTTATCCAGGCGCCGGGTTGTATCTATATTCATACATGAAGATAATCTCGTTACATTATTGAATACAAACAATACTGAAATAATATAGACGATATATCCTCAGAAAAATTTTCAACTCCAGCCGCTCATATCCAATTATATTTTAAACTACATTTTTATAGATTGATCTATGGATGTTGAGTACATTTTTGTGAAGCACGTCCGTCTCCAGGTTGAATGACATTTAATTGCAAGCAAGCACTGGAATAACCGATGAGTTGGTTCTGTTCGAATGACATGTTGTGCTTCATTGGGAAGCATAAATCTATTCCTGTGGAATTAAGAATGTAAATTGTAATTTTTTTAACATAGTTATGTCTCAATTTCCCAGCGCATACAAACTATCTTCATAGTGTATCTTCATAGTGTTTGCTTCCCGGATTCAGTGTAACGGTTGATGTTGAAGGACATCATACAATTAGCTGTTGTAAATGTCAGTCCAATAATGAATAAATTCAACATTCGTTTGCGTACTAGCTGCTGGAAGAATTCTTGCCTCTTTCTCTTGAGGTGGTTCCGACCTGAAATCTCCCTCCGGTGATAAACCCTAAAATTTCTGCTGCTGATAGCTGGAGTGTTGTTCAACAAGGTAAAACAGATTGAAGTCTTTCGATCTAGAGTCTTCTGTACATACCCGAGAATATTACCACCATGTCGACCGTGTTTTTGCTAAAATCACGAAAAAACAAATTGTTCTGCTTAAGAAGGCAAGGAAGTCAAAGAATACTGATAAATGTCAACCGATACTATTTATTTACGCATCGAAACTTGATTGAATGTTATAAACATTTTACATTCATCAAATGGTATGACGTTAGAAATTGCATTTTCATACATTGAAACTCTTTTCAAAATCAAAAGTCATCCGATGAATTATGCTGATATTTTGAATACTGTTTCCCTGCAATGTGATCTTTTTATTAAGCGAATAAAAAGTGGTGGTCTTCGATCGACTTGTTTTTATATTAAAAGCTTTGAGTTACCCTATCCCCTAGTTTTCTCAATTTCGCGACATCATTACCTAACGTCTCTTATCGGCAAAGGCGAGAGATGACACTGAGAGATTCGTCACACATAAAATAACTCTTGCGTACTGACATGGCCATCATGTTTGAGGTGGGAACCACCTTAACTGGATTTGAAATCGAGTCAAGATACATGTAACAAGATTTCTGCCTGTCGTGTTACCTTCTCAAAGACAGCAATGTGCGTATACAATCATCAATCTTAGAAGAAACCTGATTTGATTTATTGCTGACTGTTCCAATTGTGCTTTCTCCGTATAATTCGATGCCATAATCATCAATTCCTAATAAACATACTGTTACAAAGCCAATTCATAATATTTAAGATATCTACTCCTCATACAGAGAATTGTTTGCATCGGCAGCTCCTGCAGTTAACCGTTCGGCCTTATTTTTGTCCCCCGCCGCAACGCGGCCGGGGACTTTAAAATGGTTCTTGCTTCTATGTGTCCGTGCATGCACGGACATGTCCGTGCAAATACTTCGTAAGCAATAACTTCTAAATGCTTTGTCGGATTCATCCGAAATTTGGCATCTGCATTCTTTGCGACAAGACGTCTCTTGGTATTACGTTTCAGCAAAATCCGCCTGTAGGTGGCACCACTGGGGTCTTGCTTCTATGTGTCCGTGCATGCACGGACATGTCCGTGCAAATACTTCGTAAGCAATAACTTCTAAATGCTTTGTCGGATTCCTCCGAAATTTGGCATCTGCATTCTTTGCGACAAGACGTCTCTTGGTATTACGTTTCAGCAAGATCCGCCCGTAGGTGGCGCCACTGGGGTCTTGCTTCTATGTGTCCGTGCATGCACGGACATGTCCGTGCAAATACTTCGTAAGCAATAACTTCTAAATGCTTTGTCGGATTCCTCCGAAATTTGGCATCTGCATTCTTTGTGACAAGACGTCTCTTGGTATTACGTTTCAGCAAGATCCGCCTGTAGGTGGCGCCACTGGGTCTTGCTTCCAATCTTTAGTGCATGGCCATGTCCGTGCAAATACTTCGTAAGCGATAACTCCTAAATGCTTTGTCGGATTCCTCCGAAATTTGGCATCTGCATTCTTTGCGACAAGACGTCTGTTGGTATTACGTTTCAGCAAGATCCGCCTGTAGGTGGTGCCACTGGGTTTTGTTCCAATCTTTAGTGCATGTCCGTGGATGTTCGTGCAAATGCTTCATAAGCGATAACTCCTAAATGCTTTGTCGGATTCCTCCGAAATTTGGCATCTGCATTCTTTGCGACAAGACGTCTGTTGGTATTACGTTTCAGCAAGATCCGCCTGTAGGTGGCGCCACTGGGTCTTGTTCCAATATTTAGTGCATGTCCGTGCAAATACTGCGTAAGCGATAACTCCTAAATGCTTTGTCGGATTCCTCCGAAATTTGGCATCTGCATTCTTTGCGACAAGACGTCGCTGGTATTACGGTTCGGCAAGATCCGCCTGTAGATGGCGCCACTGGGTCTTGTTCCAATCTTTAATGCATGTCCGTTCATGTTTGTTCAAATCCTTCGCGAGCGATAACTTTCGAACAATTTGTCGGATTTCTTCGAAATTTGGTAATTTATGCATTCCCTGCGACAAAACACCGTTGGTGATGCGTTTCAGCAAAATCCACCCGGAGGTGGCGCCACTAGAGTTCATTCCATTGTTCCATGCTGCAAGTGATAACTTAGAAACACTCGAATTTCTTTGAAATATCCTACATATGTACCTTTCTGGGTAACATGAGAAACGTTGCGGCTCATCGGATTCTTCTCAAATTTGGCATGCATGTACCATGCCAGGAGCTGTTGCTTGGGATTGCCTTTCGCTCACTTGCACTCACAGGTGGCGCCACCTGGTGGCAACATTACAAATTTGTTTCCGGGTAATAACTTGAGAACTGACCATCGGATTCTTCTCAAATTTTGTATGAATGTACCGTGACATAAGATGTCGCTTGATAATGCATTTCACTGACATGCGCCTAGAGGTGGCGTCACCTGGTGTCAAAATCTAAATTTGGTTTCTGGGCAATAACTTGAGGACCCTCATCGGATTCTTCTCAAATTTGGTATGCAGATGTCCCCACGATACCATGTTCCTTGGGATTGTATTTTTCCCGCTTCTGCCTACAGGTGGCGTCTCCTGGTGGAAAATTTGTTTCCGGGCAATAATTTGGCAACTGCTCATCAGATTATTCTCAAATTTTGTATTCATATGTGACCCGCCCCAAATAACATGAACACCGGTGGGCATCTAGTACCGGCAATAACTTGAGGACCCCTCTCAGAGTCTCAAAGTTCATATGCCGATACCATGACATGAGATGTCATTTGGGATTGTGTTTTGCCTGCTTGCACCTACAGGTGGTGACTCCTTGTGGCAAAGTCTAAATTTGGTTTCTGGGCAATAGGTTGAGGATGCCTTCATATTCTTGTCAAATTTAGTTTGCAGATAATATGCCATGAGTTGTCTCTTGGCATTGCATTTCGGTTACATAATTTTCATGCTACATGGTAAAGAAAATATATTACAGTAGCAATCAACATTCAGTCAGCCATTCGGAGTTGATCTGAAAACCTGAGAAGGTGGAAAGACCCCTCTGCTTCTTACGCCTGTGAAGTAGCTGTTGCCATCCTCATGAATATCTTCTGAAACCGACAGCGCTTATAAATATTGCTGCCATTTTGGCGGGGGACCTAGCATCCTCTGGCTGCTTGTTCATCTTTGAAGCTCTTGGTGATACATTTGTAATCAGCGCTATCGAGACACTGACAAAGCTACTATGGTCATTGAGTTAAGAATACCATCCTCACGCAGGAAGTCACAACTGACGTTCATTCAACATATACCACTGACTAGATCCCCGAATTGCAATCCAAAAAGATATTGCCTCTCTGGTAAACAGACAACAGGTTATTGGGACGAAGCGTCAGTTAGCATACTGGAATCAGGAAATTTCATTCACGTGCTGTCTAGCAGAGGTCATTGTCTCCAAAGACAACTAACGATTAACATGAAATATTCAAATACTGAATTTTTCGAACGTTTGTGTTCCAGAAAATTCAGTCAAACAATCTCCTGCTATCGTTTCACTTTTTGTGTCGTTTTGTTGTGTAAGTTGTCCAGCTCCAATTTTGCAGGGGAAAGTCAACCATTAACTGCTAAGGAGTTACATCGTCTTGATCAATTGATGTAATTAGATTGAATAACCAAAATAATCATATAATCTGGCGTGACCGTTGGTTTCATGTTTCCATAGGATGATGTAAAATAGTCATCCTTTACATGTATTAATTCAATTACCTCACTCTAGAACGGTATTGCCAATAAACAGTATTATATTGCAATCCAGATTCACCTCTCCATACAACAATTCGTCATCTGAATATAATTGACAGCCTTGACTCATTAATAATCTCGGTTTTCCAATAAATTGATATATACCAAAACATAAAGTCAGAAGCTTAAAACTTTCTTCAGCTCTACTTCATAGAAGTGGTGGGGCGATGTTCCTTTGTTTATAGACTTTATGGGTTTTGTGATCAATAATATCTGTGTGAAATTTGGCAACACGATACATGGAACATCATACTTAAACCTATACCTCTATGGGTTTATCCTCACATGAATAAATTTAACATACTCAACTATTGGAATCCCTTTTTGGAAGGCAACAATCAAGAAGAACTGCATGAGGCGTAGGAGGATTTGTTTAACCTGGGGTTAGGGGACGTACATGTATGTGAGTACTGTGTAATTGTAGATCTGCATGGTGTTCATATGGCGCATATAAAGTGGCTGAGATGCATGATACTCTAGAAAACGATTCATTTAGAATACATAATACTTGTAACTTTCCGGCAGCATTGAATTTGATCACTGTACTCCTTTTGCAGGAAACTAGTTTGGTGCTCATAGCCTCTTGCGAACTTTTCAATTATGAACACGGAAATTCATTAGAGAGAGAGAGAGAGAGAGAGAGAGAGAGAGAAAAAAATTAAGGTTTAATGTCGCGTTCAGCAATATTTCAGCTATATAGCGACGACCTAACAAAATTCGAAGTACTCAAGCCATAACTTAGTAATCCAACACATTAAAACTACATACATTAAAACATATGCAACAAACCGATTTCTCTCAAATAACCCAAGAAGCAGTCCTCCCTCACCCGACTAAAAAGATCTTCCAAAATAGTCGATAACATTATGGACATGATGGACGAGGGCTGACAATTGTATAATAACTAAACCAAACAGTCAAATACCTGTTGATCCATAATTGAATTGTAAGCCCACAGTTGTAAGTACAGTATTATTGGCACTCGAATCCGCAAAAGAATGAGTAAATATAATCGTGAGCATTACATCCATTTCATTATGACACACCACACAGCAGTCAGTTTCAGTGACGCCAGTAAGGCAACATCAAGTTCTAGTCTTCAAGTCACGAGGTTTGTTTTGGACAAAAGTTAGGTTCTTGAAAGACTATAATCAACAGTTTTCAGTCACAACGACGATCGATCTCTCGAACCATAATATATCCAGCCTCTTTGTCAACAACATGAAGCACGATCCATCCACTAGTATTGCCGTAGTATGAGGAATAATGCTGAAGAGCTTTCATCGGATATGATTAGGCAAAACGGTAAGAATAACCTCCTTTCTATAAATGAGTAACTTACTGATTGATCCATTTCCAGTTAAACCTCAGAGGAAATAATCGATACTGCAAGTTTAGTGGATTTCTAAGATGTCATGTATTCTCTGTTGATATCGATCAAACTCGATATGTTTCTGAAGGCTGTGTAAAGAAATGCAATGAACCACCGGAAGTTCTTTCATCGCCATGGCGACAGCTCTATCACGGAATATTAGATTAACTCTCTCGCGACCTTTAAGTTGACTAGTTGATCTAAGATTAGGCCAGCGACAGATTGTCAAAACACAATTACACGAGTCTATCTAGAATGTGATTTGGTTTTGGCTGGTAAATACCAGTTCATTATGGCCGCATCCAAAAACCTCGCATTGATGCAGCTAGTAAGCACCACGGTTGAATAGTTGTAAGTTGTCAATACTTCAAGCATTATTCTACAGTATTCACTGTAAGGTACGTTTTGCGTACTAGTTTTTGTTGAGTTGATAACGTACAGCAATATATATTGTTACCTTTTCAGCTCTTGAATAATCACAAGGTCCGCCGAAAGATCAGATTAAGTAATATTTACAAAATGATTCCTGTGAAATCACATGCTGGCTGGCTGCTAAAACTAGGTTTCCAAGAGAAGCAAGACCGCAGATTTGTCCCTGATCGCCCCATCACGTGCTTCTGACATCTATAACGCATGCGTGAGGTTAATATCCGTTCCGCCTGTCCGATATTTGGTGCGCACGATGATTGGACTTTGTTGCGTAAAATCTACGCCAGTCATGGCACCTTCATGCCATCGATGTCGCATTTAATACAGTTACAATTATTGTCACACCAAGAATGGTTTGCTAAATTTAATACGGTATACCTCAAGTTATTGGATCAACATACCCGAGGATGTGCATAGATGAATGGTGAATGCGAAGGACAACACTGGGTTGTTACTATACACACATGTGCATAAATTCTGTATACAAAATATTACCATTTTTGAAGGACAGGTTTTTTCAAATTGGTACAATTTATCTTAAGTCAGTCTGTGAGAATTCCAACCAAGACTGAGGACATGAGTGGACGTTAGCAAACCATCGCTGTTGTTGGTAATTTATCCATCACATCGACAAACAAGAGAAAACTAACAATCACCAGGGGAACCCAACAATCCCCACAAGAGTCCAGGGTCTCGACATGATTCCACTGAGCATCAAGACGCTTCCCTAGAGCATCCTGATTAAACGCAACATTAAAAGGGTGATGATTCCTTTGGGACTCGTGATTTAGGCACCGTTGCTGGATCACTACGATTTCGGTATCTCTCTCACACGGCTTCGGTTGAATACACCCTCTCCTCTGCCGAAGATTGTTTCTATATGTAATATGTGAAGAAGTGAACCCAGAATACCAGGATAGCATCAAACAATCAAAATAAGGATAAAATCGACTGTATGGCGAAGGCAAAGATAACTCTCTCATCTGACATCTTCGGTTTATGTATATTCATTAGGTTTATCCATGCAATCTTTACCATGCAATGCAAATTTCTAGTCTATCTGGAAGGATTCGTTCTGGCCTCTGTGGTCCCTATTGGATAATACCGATCACAAGACCATGTCTACTGAAGTAATGCGGAGCGAACTTTGAATCTTAATTCCTTAGAGCGTCTGGCGACTTAAGTCAGACGATGGTTGTGCATAGAGTAGTGTTTAGGCTGATATCAAATAGTTTACAGTACACAATCCTGTTGAACCAAACGAGGCATGCTCCATATGCAGATGTGTGAGCGGTCCTCAGTATGAACAGTTGACAACACAATCACACACGCACATGAACACCATATATTTGTTCCTATTCCTAAAATTAGATACTATCACCTATTCCTGTTATCAAAACCCAATGGCTGACTTGCCTGTGTCGTGTCAATAACTAATAAACGGCAGTAAAATAGCAGGGAACAAATCTATGAGAGACAAACTGCGGACACCAGTGCATGATCGATGAACGAACGCCTCATAGTCCGCAATAACGTGTGCCTTACACCTTCAAATATTGATCACTGGAACCCATTTGGAGGTTTACGCGGAAACTCTGATGCCCCATGGGGCGAACACTACGGTTTATAACTTTATATTAACGCGAAAAATACAACATAGAAAGAGCTTCCCATGTGCTGATATATCGATCATAATTAATAATAACTCACTCATCACCGCAGAGCATTTGCATACGGCATAACTCCAACGCAACGCAATGCCAAAACAAGGAACCTTTGATCTTCTGGACTATACCGATATCATATAAAATCACAAAGGCGCAAGCGAGACGTCACCTTCACGGAAAAAGACCTGGCTACATTGGCCAGGTGACCTCGCGATATTGAAACCCTAATGACCAAACGCGTATATAGTACATTGTCCGTACGGCAATAGTGCGAGGCCAAAAAGGTTGACACTTGTTAGTTCATAAGCCTCGCTATCTTGTATGCATTTCAAGGCCGAGCAACATAAAAAATAAGACAACTTAGGACGAAGCCTCATTCACAATTGAAAGAATGCATGTCACTTACCTCGAATCCGCCAGTAAACAGCTGATCTGATAGTGTCAATGGAGACAAGATTTATATATCTTAACACCGCGCTCTACTATATCCAAGTGTGTCCGATGGGCAACGCCGTCAATTATTTGACCGTTTATCCAATGTGTCGCACCAGTTCGCAAGCAGAATGGCCCAGTTAGCGGATCCACTTTATCGCATCCTTGTATATGTTACAGCTATCCGATCACAGCAGACCCATATGCAACAGAAATTCTCTGACTAGGAATTCTATTATTATGAGTGATCAATGCCGAAGCAATGCCGGTACATGGCGTAGGCCATCTGAACACGTCCCAGTGCTGCAGTATATAACAGGGGAACTATGGCTGAGTGAGCAGGAGACCACTCCTGTAGCCAGCTCTACAGCATACACTTCGGCTGATCAAATTGTACTAGCATTGGAATTGAGTGTTCAGCTATAGTAGGTCCATTGAGAACGGCAGCACGAGTTCAGGATCTTGGATCAATAGCTTACAATGTGTATTATAACATTACTCCGAAGACGGGAAGCTTCTGTCTTATTTGTTGTGTTACGGTGAAATACCACTGAGCTAATTGGGGACGGATACCCTGATTAGCTCATTTATATGACGAAAGCATACGCATGTATGTGTGTGGTGTATATGATGCTATATCTGCCGTATCTATAATACATTAAGCAGGAATGAATAAATCATGCATGTAATGGTCTTGGCCGATGTGTACTGAAATGGCGGTATGGAATTAATGGCATAAAGCCGGAGATGTAGAGATCTGTAACACACGCAATGCTTTCCCTGTAGGCCACATGTAGCTGTCATGGAAAAAGATTATGAGTGTATAGATATTAATATATGGACTCCATTATTCAGTCGGATAATACATGCGCTGCGCTGCTAGCATATAGCCATGGTTTCTTGTGGTTAAAACGATTTGGTGTGTCAACCAAATGTAAGGTCTGGAAGCCAAAATTGACAAAATGAAAACATGTCTTCCAACTTCAAGTAGTTTGAAATTGTTCAGGACAATGATTGAAGGTCCAGCTCACTGCGAAGCTGTGATTTCAAGAAATTACCCCTTTCGCTGTCATGTAGCCATATGGCAACACTATATATGCATGATCCGGACGACACGAAAATATGGCGTATGGCAACGAGGGGCTGATACGGTAGTGTATGGATGTTGACTCAATGAACCAAAGCCTGATTTCTCGCCGTAAAGTCTTGTGACTATCACATGACCAATTGTCGCATAGTCACCCTCTAAAAACCAATTCCAGTTGACATCCGAAGAAAGTTTTCAAGACTCCCACAATATATATTCCTCTCAGTATTGTATGTTATTATGATATTCTATTAGAAAACAATTATAATTATAGGCGATCACTTCAATTTTTTCAATATCCGATGTTGCCATTTGGCAAGAATTTGAAGTTGTAATTATGAAAAAATGGTATCTTTTCCAGATTCAAGCTTCCCACATTTCCCTTTTCGCACCTCACGTAGTCATATGGCAATATATTTATGTCACAGCCTTTGAGTTCCCAATGTTTCCAAATGGCAACATATCACGGTTGCCATGGAAACGAAGGTATCATCGTAAAAGTATTAAAAATGAAATTAGGGCCTCTAGCGTATCAACCACCTGTAATATTAGATTTTTATACACTGTGATTCACATAGCGGAAAGAATAAACGGAATTCCCTAGCTAAAAGGCATACCTACTCGCCTCCCTCGTAGCTATATGCCGGTTATCTATTCTCTTCCATGCCGTTGTAGGGGCTAATAATGATCGGTGGTTAAACCTGTTCGGCTGCTATCTTCTAACCCAGCTAGAACATCTTTCTCCACATTATGGACAAGCATTACAATACAAAAAGATTGAAGAAGGGACGCTGATATCCATGACATTCTAGCCACCATAGCTCTAATAAAATACGATTATCGCGCAATTACTTTCAGCTTTGCTCTCTTTCTGGCATGATTTGTTGACAGAATTATACAAAGAATATGAATCAACCTAAATAGACGCCGAAATCATCTTTCAGCGAGATATTCGAATATACTTCACCTCCGACCTCCAGCACAGTTACACGGTAGATAATAAAAACTTAGTGTTGAGACATCCTCCAATAATAACAGATATATTATTAGTTATACGTCGCCCTTCCGGGGTAATACGGGATGAGATTTGGTTTCTCTCGCCATATTTTTCCGAGGCGCAGCCGAGGAAAAATATGGCGAGAGAAACCAAATCGAATCCCGTATTACCCCGGAAGGGCGATGTATAACGAATTTATCATATCTCAGAGCATTAAGAATCACTTTGGACTTCAAGGCCGACATAATGGAACGGACTTCGATCGGACTTGCACTGGTTTCAGAACGATCCACAGCATGCACCGGAAAAAATGAACACAAAGACAAATGTATCATTTTTACAATCCTCATCTTTAAAACGTACTAAGGGAGGAGCAAAGATAACGATAACATATACTGTAATCCGTGAACAATGAACCCGGTTTCCGTGTGAAATACCGGTGGGCTTCGGTGATAAAGAATGAACAATCTAACTTCAAATTCAGCTTCATCTCTTATGTTCTATTCTGAAAATCAGAAACGTATAAAATACTGGAACATTAAGCTTAATCTCAATTTCATATTTAATATTTAATAGCCATCGACGAGTATAATATCTAGATTATATACCTTTTGTTAATAAATACATCGAAAGACCCGTTCCGGATTCACATCTGTTGCGTGGATATGTAAGTTTCAAATACACGTGTGAACTGTTACATTTCCATTCTGTCTATAATTCAACACCGTGTCACTCGACAGTGTCACTTGTGTCATGTTTCCATAACATCACACAGGAGAAGGACCAACATAAACTGACTTAAATTTACAGTTCGAGAGAAAAATCGGAAAAATCAAACTGTCCTGCACAATTTGGCAGAAGTATAGGTATTTGCTTCATTTTCGCACGATCATGTTGATTGCATTTATTGTGCAGTTATTGAACATTGGCGCTGAGGGATTTGCGGCGACCAGGATAGCTGTGGGAATGTCACACGATGTGGGCGGGACAGCGGTGCTGTCGAAGCATGGCCTTCTGCTCGTACATCCTGGGTGTGTAACACGGCCGACGTGGCATCATTTGACGTGGGTGCAGGGTACTGAGAAGATGATGTCACAGTTTCTGCAGGATGGGGTTTGACAAGAACATTTACTGGAAGCGTATGCGTACCGGTATTCGTCTTTCGGGTTGAACCCATCGTGTCAGGAAAGGCTACTGACGCAACCGTGTGGCCCATTTGCAGTTTCTCGCCATCACTTACTCGCTGGTAAACCGACAGCGACGAGACAGATCTGTGACCTGTGACAGCCATTATTTGAGATGCTGAATAGGTGTTTCTACCAAGGATGGTGATGCCGGTTGCTCGTATACTGTGGTTAGTGTATGGTTCAGAAAGTTTCAGACGAGTGCCCAGGTTGGTCATGAAGGCTGCCAAGCGGTGTTTCCCAATAGGTTTGTTATAATACCAAACTTTATCGTCGTCGAGGAAACTATCAACCGGGTACTGCCACAAGCGATCACATTTCGGATGGAGTTTGGAGATATAACTTTCGAATGAAGCAACAGGACAGAACGGGGAACCTTCTTCTTCAGGCATGAATCCGGTAACACCCTCTTTTTGCTGGGCCCAGCGATTTTTTGTGAGTTCATCCTCCTTTTTTTTCACATACCTCTGCCCAGTTTTCGGGTCCCGCTTGATGATGAATGTGTTTTTTGTCATCTTTTCCATATTCTCCACTCCCCTTCTAAAGAAGAACAGACGTACATCGAACTGAACTTTATTTGCAAGCCCAGTTGGGGTTTTTGGGGACATGAGAACAGACTTGTAGAGTTTACAACGATCGGACTCGTTTATGGGCTCATAATGATCGGTGTCGCCTTTTCCAGATGCCTTCAACTCTGCAAGTGCGGTTTTGAAGCACTCGTTGGCTTCATTAAACTCCGAATTTCTAATCAAATCAAAAGTTTTCAAATACGGTGGGGCCTTCAGGTAACGATTCAGAGAATGTCGAAAGTTTTCGAGAGTGGATGTTTTGTACAATTCTCCGTCTTGTTTTCGGGCATCCAAATAAAAATGACTGAGTACCTCTGCTAACCTCTCGGCCGAGAATCCTTCGAATTCTTCACTCTGTCCCTTCTCTTTCAGGTAATACTTCAAATTTCTGGCGGACGCTTTGTTCGATTTTTTTTGTGTTGCTGGGAATAATATTAGCCCGCTTTTCAACAACATCATCGTCCGTGTGAGACGCGAAACGTTTGCCTGATTCAGCCATTTTGTTTAGCAGACGATGGAATCTAGTGAACACCTGTTCGTTGCCCTTGGCGACGGGGGTATACGATATATATTCGACCAGCAAGTTGACAATACAGCATCACACATGAGGTCTGTCAGCCAATCAAAAGTCTACATGCTTCTCTGAGATATGATAAATATCTGTATATGTACTCCAGTACTCGTTTTGATTATCCATGCTACCAATTTCAGGTAGATATGTATCTGTACGACATGTGACGCTTCGAATCAAGCTATTCTTTCAAACATTTGCATACATTCAAATGCAAAATAAAGACGGGCGAACATTGGCAACTAGAAATTAAACTCTTGTATGCTTGGATTCTGATTGTGACGAATTGTCCTCGAGGAATTATGAGCACAAGTACGATAAAATATAAACGGGCGGACAAATCTGAGAAAGTCTAGTGCAGGTTCCACTGCCGAGCCTCTAAACGCGAATGGATATGCACTGAGAGATTTTTGTATTAAAGGGCTGGATATTTTACACACGTCACCAAACCTTGCAAAAGTGCAATTCAGGACTGTTTAGCATCCAGTTCCAATTATACTAAATTTACGATTTCAAAATGTGGACATGGAGGTCGTTTTCAACATTTTTTCAGTCATATCACGACGGTGCCTACATGTGCCAGAA
This sequence comes from Hanleya hanleyi, assembly GCA_036873755.1. Taxonomy (NCBI): domain Eukaryota; kingdom Metazoa; phylum Mollusca; class Polyplacophora; order Lepidopleurida; family Hanleyidae; genus Hanleya; species Hanleya hanleyi. Next base: position 211,705 of record JAVTVY010049147.1, read on the forward strand.
CACGAGACTGTCCACAGTTCCTATTATCCTGGACACAAGTTATAGATTTTTAAAAGTTTGACCAAAGTTTTAGTTATGACTTTTAGATATTTGACAAACTTTCAAAACACGAAGTTTTTGGCTATATTGCTTTACTTTCATTTCATCATTTCCCAATACGAGGTTAGATACCTTAGTTTGCAGCCTGGTTCACGCCATCAGTTCTCCTACATCCCTTGACCCGGTCTGACCTAGTTATGTTGACTTACTGAGGTTGTCTGTTGTGAGCCGGCATGCTACTGACTACGAGAATAACACAATGAATTGATCAGAGGCGTTCGAATAGCTATAGGTGGGATATGGTTTCTTCCACGAAGTGAAGGCAGAGCAATAGCCAGGCTGGACGTGAAGAGGATAAAAGAGGATAAAATCAGGGATAAAATGAAAAAAAGGATAAAATAAAAAAATGTGATAAAATGAAAGACGATATAGAGGAGATCTTTAGCCAATGAATCTATATCGCCATGTTTGCTCACCACAAACATACACATAATTGGCATCAGACCGAAGTGATTACTTCGGGGTCGGTAACCAAGAACTGCACTGTATAGAAATTTAACAGCAGATCTTTTGGGAGTTATACCATGTGATTTTTCGGCGTTTTTGAGAAATCTGATATTTGAAATTGCAGATGAGCCTTCAAACTCTACTCCCTGGTATTGGTTTGAACCACTTGGATGAATGCCTGGTGGAAGGACACATGGTCAGTGGGAGTGAAAAGGCTCTCTATTTAAAAGTTGGATGAGGTTCGGTATCACAGCCCAGCTGTCAATTGCGGCAATTCGGCATTTCCATGGTGAACTTCCCTCAAGAATTTGACTGCGGATGTACCACAAAGTGAGTATTGCCATGCATGTAGATGTATGCATCTAGAGGCTTCTACATTTTCGGGAATTTTTTATGCTAATACATAACAAGTAGCTGAAAGATTGGTGGACCGATGCCTCCTAGCCCAGATTTTCATATTTGACCAGAGCACTTCAAATCGCCACTGTGTTTATTGTTTTGAATTTTCTCCAGTATTGGTATAAATGTAATATTTCTTTTTGTCGAATGTGGGTTAACTCAACATCATAACTATAATGATGGGTAATATCCGTTGTATTATGCCATTTATGTGACAGAATGGAGACCTTTCGGAACAAATATAGGTAAAAGATCACTTGGCGAAAGATCGAGTTTTCATCCTCATGAAACCGCCATGAAACTGCCTGGAATCTGCCGAAATCCTTGTTTTCGACATTTATCTGTTTCTGGCGAATTTCAGGTATGCTAAAAACCATTGCCTAATGTACAACTTATTTCGAAGTCTCCGCTTAAGAGATTAACTAACCGTTACATAATTTCCTCAGATAATATGGTTGCATAACTCACATACGGTCTCATGTAAATAAATTAAACGCAACACGAAAAGGGTGGTGGAAAACGATGCGGCGTACTGGCAAGAAATCATATGACCGCACTGACAAATACACTGTCTCCATATTTCTAAAATGATCTAGAACATTATGCACTGAAATTATATCTCAAATTAAGGTGTTGGAATAATTCCACTAACTCTTTAATGTTCAGTCCCATGGCGAAGAGCCACACAATTTGCCCAGTCTCGCACAATTCTCTCAACAAGAATCTTTAGTGAATTAGTGTAATTGTACGTGAGGCATGTATATATTTAAAAAAATAACTTGTGAAAGATGGGACAAATTCCTTATTTATTATGAAGCCGACTTTATGATAGAATAAATATTGTCTTCTGCATGTTACCAATATTTGTAAAATATTTCACTTTTTCAGATTATAGAAAGCATTCAACGGTAAATGATAAAAATTCAGCATCTGGAATACAATGTAAAATCCTTATGGTTAGATGGAATGGAGCTATGCTGGGATGCATCCTCTCATGGCATCATATTTTGGACATGTGCCTCATGCTGTCAGTACACCCCCACTTTGGGAGGTCACAAATTCTGACAATGGTAGAATGACAATTGTATTGTGCAGACCAGCTAACATTAGCCTGAACACAATTGCACAGAACTGATTATCCAACTGCTCTCTCTACAAATGCTCCTTCCCAGCAGGTGCATGTAGGTCACTTCTATTTAATCATGATGACTGGAGCTTGACCCTTTTAATTGACCCTATCCCGCCAAGCCAGGCTATTTATACAGATGGTTCTAAAGATGGTGAGAGAGTAGCATGTGCTACTATCTGTAGTTTCAAAACTAAAATCGGTCGACTACCAGGTAAAAGTTCGATATGCACTGCAGAAGCAAAAGCTATATTGTCGGCTTCGGAAGGTATTGGGTCCATTAAAAGGAAAAAATATGTCATATTCTCAGATTCACTGTCATGCGTTCAAGCGATTAAAAGTGGAACTTCAACTCATCCCACCATCTTGAATATTCTACAATTATATGACGGTAGATTTGATCAACAGATTGATATTGTGTTTTGATGGATGCCTAGTCACGTTGGCATCAAAGGTAATAATGAGGCTGATAAACTGACTAAGGCAGCCCTAGATAATGAGGTTGATCGTGTCGGAATTCCATATAGCGAATTCAGACTCTCTATCTGTACGCATGTGAGAAAGCTGTTTCAATCTTTTATGGGATGGTGTGAATAATAACAAACTTCATGAGTTCAAAAAAACTGTAGGCTATACTCATCTGAACAGCCAGAAACGTTTCGATCAAGCCATGATCAGACGATGTAGAATCGGTCATACACGATTAACTCACGAACATTTACTAATAAAAGATCCAACCCCAAGGTGTATTCTATGCCACGAAGATCTCACAGTGATACATATTCTTATCAACTGTATAAATTTTAAGATTGTAAGAGATCAATTTTTTGCAGCTACTTTAAAAGATCTTTTCAGTCGGGGGAAAGAAGACTGTATCTTATGTTATTTGAGAGAAATCGTTTTGTTGCATAAGTTTTAATCTGTGTGTGTTCTAATGTGTTTGACTACTAAGTTATTAACTTGAATACTTAAAATTTTGTTTGATCGCCGCTATATAGCTGAATTATTGCTGAACGCGACGTTAAACCATAATTCTCTCTCTCTCTCTCTCTCTCTCTCTCAGAGTGGAAACCATATTGTATTCATGCTCTAAAACAGAAAAACTCTGTGAAAATGACATCTGAACACACATAAGAATATCAGAAAGTATTTAACTTCACTGATAAAGACCTGGTGGTACGAATCTAACCAAACTAGTTGACCAAACTATCTGCAGTAGCCAAATAACTTGAGGACTCTTTTCTTCTGCTCTCCTTCTCAGAGCCTAGAGCAGATCAATAAACAATCAGAACCCCTGGCAACGGTACTACTTGTGCTGCAGACTTTCCTCGGTATTAGCTCATTAGACCCTCCGGGTCTACATCGCCACGTGAAAAGCACAAAAACCAAAAGTTATCCTTCTGATGATTTGTATCCCAGTCATGCTTTTATTGTTGGTATTGTTGACCACACAGCCCATAGACACTGGAGAGGTGTTAGATACAAATATTTCGGAGCGATGACGTAATAGCCCTGTCAAGTCATCTGATGGAAAATTATGAACTATATAACCGCCAGATAAAAACAAAACGGTCCAAACGAAGGAGTATTAATTAATATAGACTAGGAGTTCTTATTCGGAGCAAATACCTGTGAGGCCCGATGCCGACCAAGCGCTTCATTCTCCACCATATGCCGATAAAAAGTCATATACCGATAACAAGGGCTTCAGTATACTTCAGTAAAATCTTTGAAACGATGTTGATAAAGACCAGAAATGTGATTTCGTTGCCTCTGTTTTCCTAGAGATACAAAGCGCGGCTGAGATACTAAGGCTACGTCCGCGAATCCACCATATTCTCGGGTCTGAATATTAGGTGCCGAGGGATGCTTTCCTGTAGAGTCATATGATTGTTTTTTTTTATTTTTAGTCGCCAGACATCGTCAATTTTCCCTACCTCTTGCATATCGCTCCAATTTCTAATCCTGTTATTTCATCAGAGAAACATAGGCTGGATCCTGGATTAAAATTTACATCTATTTTGAACGATATCTTGTAACTCCGCAATACGTCTTGTTACGACACAACGAGCGCGCGCGCGCGCCACAGACATCGTCCAAACTCACGTTTACTTCACATAGCGAATCCTAACACAGGGAATACATGTACGATTTGGTATATTTGATGCAGTGCTTATTTTCGTACAGCATACTGACGTATTTTAATTTTATTATTATTTCCCATACAGTGTTCAAGTTAATTTTCGGAGTCCTTGTTTTCAGATCATATTTCTGGGTTCGCTGGGAAAAGTTCATTTTTCATATTCCGTTCCGAAACTATTTTATTTTTCATACACCAGTCTCGCAACATTATCGGCCATCTAACACGATTTCAATAAATATAATATAGAATTGTCCATGCACCTAATTCGGGTCTCTATAATGTCGGCTGAGTTCATAAGGACTTGTAAAAATATTTCTGTGTTAACTCAATGCATGGTTGTTTATACAGGGGATTCTGTGACCCGATGTCAAGAAGGACATTTTTATCAGATTTAAGGGACTTTGATTCTCACTAACAAATTCAAACGATCATCCCGCCTAGCAAAAACATACAGTTTTATGTTCTTTCTTGGGTTATTATGAGCAGACAGAATTGTAATGATTTTTCCAAATATTTTCATACCTGAAAATAATTAGCCTCCCACTGGCTGATGCAATTATAAGATTACAACCCTAACTCAGCGTATTAAGAGGATTAATGATCGCAAAGAGTATATTCCCAGTGGAAAGCAATTACATGTTTGTATCTCTCATTCACAAGCCCTCAAAGAGTGAGTTATATGATAATGTGAAAAAAATAAAACCGTTAAAAGCACAGTATGATGAATTATAATCATGTAGCTAATCTATATCTTTTGCAAGCCACATTCCGGCATCAATTGAACAACAATACATTGATATTAAAGCACCATACAATTAAGACAATGGCACAGTTTCATAGACACTATCTAATCTAATATATGTAAGTACAAATCCATCCCGAAACCTTAAACTCTCCTATATCACACTTTCTTTGCTAGTTTAGTCTGATAAGCATATCATTTAATACATTCATTTTTCTCTCACTGTTCAAACGTGTATGGGCTGCATTGGAATAGGAATCGGATTTGATGAAATTTATCGGGCGATTTTTAAATGAACTTACAGACTATGCTGCTTTGGCGGTTTCTGGCAAGTTGTTCCGAATAACAGGTCCACAGGAGGTTAAACATTTGCTGAAGTGTTCGGTGCGGCATTCAGAAACGTGTAGGATTGTGTATCTTGTCAATATATTGTCAATATGGAGACCCAGCAACTTTACCTCTGAAACATTTCTGTTGGATGCTGGGCTAATAATATACCAAGATCTTCATTTAAGCAAGCAAGTCTCTGAAATTTGTCTATTAACATAGCCACAGTTTTCACTGGATGTAGGATAACTCTGTTTCCATTACACCACTCGTCGATCTTTTTGTTTTCATTTAGCACTAGGCTTAATTCTTCGAGTGATTATCTTGATTCAAACAGAATGGTGTCATCAGCATTCAGTTTGTATCATCAGGTCATTAATTTATATAATAGAAAAACAGCGGACCAAGTATTGGTCCTTGAGGAACGCCTGCCAAAAATTTTCACCGTTCAAAAGATACATTGTTTATTGTTACTGTTTGGTGACGGTAATGTAGGTGTGATTACATCATTGAAAATCAATGTAAATTGATCTCCTACTATTCCATGGTTGTCTATGCCTTTGAGCCATTTTTCAGTGAGTCAGTGAGCATGCATATGTCGTTCAATAATTTTGGAAACAACTGACAGAATAGATATAGGTCTGTAGTTTTGAAAGTGACTTACTTTTTGTTTTGTGCTGTTTTCCGTTGTGTGGGGAATTCATTAGTCTGTCTACTCAGCTTGATAAGTTTTGTTAATGACTCAATTATGACTGGGGCAGCTAACTTCAGGAATTTAGGATTCTGTCGTCTGGATCAGTACTTTTTGATGCATCAAGACTGTTCAGGTAGGTCTAGACTTTTATGGTTGTAATGAATGGAGCATTAAACATGCAATTTACAGGCAACTGTTTGTCTATATTTTTAGTTTTGAAGAGTCAGGTTGGCTGTTTTGGGTGAGTGAGTGAGTGAATAGGGTTTAACGTCGCTTTCAACATTTTTTCAGCTATATCACGACGGGGAAGGGAAGGGAGGGGAGGGGGAGGGGAAGGGGAACCTACTTGTAACAGAGCAGATCTAATGCTGCCATTTTATAGTGCTGTCTCACTGAAATATCATGCTGTAGGCAGACATGACACCCCACTCAGTCACATTATACTGACACCGAGCGAACCAGTCCTTGTTCTATCCTCTTAATGCTGAACGTAAGCGAGGAAGCAACAAGTTCCATTTTTCAAGTCTTAGGTATGACCCGGCTGTTTTGGTAAATAACTAGAGACGTTTGTGAAGAAATGGTTGAATGCATGTGTTATTTCCTGGGATCTGTAGATGTCATGCCATCTACAGTCGTATAGATGGATTCTGTCTGTTTGAATTTAGGATTGATTTTTTTAACACTTTCTATTATTTGACCTGCCCCCTGTTTGCATAACATTCTCAAAATGCGTCTGCTTGCTTTTCTTGACCAGGCCATATTTTTCATTGTTTTGTGTTTATTTCCTCCGTTGTGGAGTGATAGTAGTCTCGGGTTATTTTGGCCTCTCATATTTCACCAGTCATCCAGGATCCAACCGTTGCGTGTTTAACCCTGCGTTCTTTAACTGGAGCAGGTTTGTCTATCATATTTTGGAATAGAGAGGTCTAGACTGAAGTTGCTTTGTCAGGGTTAGTTTCAGTTTCTAACAGGTTCCATGGTTGTTTCTTCAGATCGTCTGAACAGTTTTGTTCTTTAAAGTTTTTCTTACATCTGTACTTAATTGTTTTGTGGTGTCTAGTGGACGTTTGATGTGAAATTTGTTTGCGTGCAGGGTATTGATTACTAAGAGCTATGTTAGGAACCTTTGTTTCAAATTCATGACTAGAATATGTAGCGTATATGATGTGATCAGTAAGTGTGGTTGTTTCACCAATTAGTTGTTCAACGCGAACATTCCCACGCAGTTTAACCATTTTTTGTTTGTATTTTCCAAGAGCTTGAGTATGAAATCACACAGGAGGCGGAGTTCCTTTTGTCTTATCCAGAATTTTATCAAAGTTATCAATCCATGTGCCCAGTGAATCTGGGGAACGATAAACAAATGCTACCAGGAAAGGTAATGCTACCAGATGTGGTTTTATTTCTATCCAAACGAGTTTCCAAATCGTTTCTTCTTTTATGGTGGATCTGAAGAGAAATAACACAATAGCTCCTCCTAAGCATAACTACAATTGAAACCTTCTACAGCAACATGTTTGTCTTCAGTCTTTGATGTTAAAGGGTTTCTGTTAACCCAAAGATGCCAATGTCATTTACCAGTATTTTAGCTTCATCTAATTTGGGGAGGTGTCTCACATTGAGATGAGCTTTGTACCTTCTCTATGTAACCCTAGTTTGTGCCGACAGCAAGATTCCAAAAGTCCAGACTCTCCGCACTGGTAGCACCGAACTTCGGTTGAGTTTCTATTTTGGGAATTTGTTTTCTTAGTGATATTCACAATCAATGTGTTTTAAGTATCTGGGCTGTTCCTTTGGCAATTAAGTGAAGTTCATCACCCCAAAAGATAATCACGGTTGATTCTACCATTGACTAATCTAAAGGTAATTTCACTGTCCATGAATCGCAGGTCATACCAGCGCGCAAGATCCTTAGCTTCAGCCTGCGGTTTATGACAGTTATGTGTTACGAGAAGTAACCTGGTCACTTGCCACATGGGATGAGGGATTGGCATTACAGCCTGTCCCTTGGTAGGTTCTTTCTCTCCATCTGTTGTTACATACTTATTAACATCTCCTGTAGCTACCTATTGCTTGTGAGGTACTTTATCCAGGTTTCCTTGGACTTGTAATTTGGATGCTGTTGTATCTTACATTAAGTGCTAAATTCATATCATCCATTTTCACCCTACGTATTTTGCTGGCTTCTTTAACAGCTTCAATTTTTTTCTCGTGGCAATCTTATTCCAATCTATTATTGCAGTTCCACCCATGTTTGTTGTTTTCTGCATGCCACTTAAAGCTGAAAGAGAGACATCCATTGATGCTAGCAGTAACCCGTCTCTGGAATTCCCCATATTGGAGTATCACTCCAGGTTCGCTTTTCTTAACTTCTACATATAATTTGTATCAAGTAAAAAGATCATGTGAGTTAATACACCTCAAAGGCTGAAAACAGCCAGGGCCTCATTATTCTTCACTGACTATGCCAACTTTCGGTATTTGGCATTCATGCGACGAAACGCTGTGTTCCTCAATAACATTGCTCCACATCTCCAACATTTTGTTATGTATCATTCTCGTGCCTTCTGTCATCATCAGTATATTTTGTTCTTTCTTTCAGATTTTAAGCAGCTCTCTTTCGCAGAAGTAATATCATATACCCAGGGATGCCCTCGACGTCGGTGGCTTCAACTGTCTTGTTGTAGATGCCAGGCTTTGTAACCAGGATGAGATCGTCTTTGGGTTAATACAACCCATTCGGATGGTGTCCCAGAGATTAGATTTAGCTGATGATCACAGCTAAGTTTGGGGGTCCAAGATACCCTTTCTTGAGGTGAGACAACTTCCGTCTTGTTTCATCCTTCATGGGATTTAATGTGTCAGAGATGAGATCAGATATGTTGGCGATGGATCTCATTTCAATTTTAATATATTATTATACTGTTATATTTTGCTTTGACAGCTGTTGTCTCTTTGCAAATATTGCGTCCATTGGCTTAAAATCAGAAAATAAATTGTCCTTGATCTATATGAGTTTCCTCAGTAGTAATAACTGTTTATATTCAATATTTTCTGTCACTGCCAATAAGATATTGATGGGCTGTACATCCAAGAAGAACTACCATAACTTGTATTCTCTGTATGGGGGTTGTGTATATCATGAACGCTTTTGTGGTATATTGTTTGATACGATGTATACGGATTTGTGTATGTTGATGTCACCTAATATATGTTTAAACATGTTTTGATATCTGTATCAACATCGATGAGAGAATAACCCACTGATTACATGGGGAAATTAAGCACTGTCACAAAGGACATTTCTACCGAATGTAGTCTGAATAAGTAAATTTAAATTATTATAATTTGTCAGATTTTTAATTTAATTTAATTTTATAAGCTTTAAACTTTAATGAAAATTGAATTAGAATTAAAAAAAATTGCTTACATATCTAATCATTGCTTTCTAGTTTTTATTTTTGACAGAGGATAATCTACTTGATGTTTCTTATGAGATGGACAACTATTTAGAGGTTGTTAAGATGGTTAACAACGTCCACCGAACAGGTACACTTGGCAGGTACACTTGTTTTATTGAAAAAAAAACAACAGAAATTGCCCAAACTTAAATGAACAAATAGCCTACATACCTTTCTCTCATCCTGTGAAACTTTGTTACATGACATGCACATGATTTTTATAGTAAGCAATCAAAATATGCTAAACAGCCTATTTTTTTCAAAAATGAGCGTTGTACCCTAGGAATTTTTCCTCATAGCAAAAATATGATTACGTTAATCAAAACGATAGTTCGGATTAATGCTGAATATGTCATCCTTTTCATAGAAATACGGACTGATTTTGGTTAACGTAATCATATGTTTACTATGATGAAAGCTCCCTCGTATGAAAAGGTAATAACTGTCAAAATAGGCCGTTTAGCCTGCTTATTATAAAATTCGTATGCGTGATATTAAAAATAAATCCAAAAAACAAGTGCACCTGCCGAGGGACGAATATGTATACTGTGTGTATGTTTTAATGTGTTGGACTACTAAGTTATTAACTTGAATATTTAGAATTTTGTTTGATCGTCGCTATATAGCTGAAATATTGCTGAATGCAACGTTAAACCTTAATTCGCTCTCTCTCCTAAATATGCAATGAGTCCTTTCCATGGTGAACTTCCCTCGAGAAGTAAAGATGATGTACTACAGGATGAGTATTGCCATGCCAAGTGGATTTGTCCATTGAAAGGCTTCAAGATGTTTGGTGATTTTTATGCTAATATATAACAATTACAGTACAATGTAGTTAAAGGATTGGGGAACCGATGCCACTCGGACACGCACACATCCAATCCACCCAACCAGCCTTCACAGCCAATCGCAGCAATATCTTAGCTTCACAGCACACAATATAGAATAATAATACACAAATATCGCACGTTGTATAGTGAGACACGACGATTTGTCACCTCGAGAAACGTGATGTGCAAAGAGCGCGCACGTATGGACAGCAATGCCTTCCAGGAATGAATGCTTATATTCTGTCGACTACTTTTTAAATTGCATTACACTTAATATATTCGAGAAACAGATATGAATCATTTATCAGGCACTAATAGATTTGAAAAATGAGTGGAATGTTGCCTTTTTATAGATCTATTAAGGTCGGATAACAATAGATTATTTTTTTTATATAAAGATAAAAACGGCTACCGCCATCCTGTAATTTCCAAACAATTGTACTGGAACAAAAAGGAACTAGGAGGTTACCTGTTGACCTCGTCCTAGAATGATAGATGAAATTATGTCTATGCTTATATACGGCTTATTGTACGGCATCTATGCCTATAGCTCCCTTGCCATGTCGGTCTCAAAATCCAACTGAAACCAGGAGAGGAACGGATAAAAATAAATTCATTGTGGAAAATATCGTTTCCCTCATCATTTGTATCTTAGGGCATGCGGATCTAATAACGGTTGAGCTCAAGCAAGGCATCTTAATACAATCAAGAGTGATTCAAATTTCTCTTTAATCAAACTTCGATGGATGTAAACATCTTCTAGAACACGGGGCTTTCAAAGATTGAATTGAAAATTTAATAGTATATCATTCATTTTCCTAAATCGTGATTTTTAATTTCTTGCAAGAGAAACACACAGAGAAGGGATTATGAACAGCGGATACAAAAATAACAATGCACAAAGACAGTATCTGTAAAATATACATTCATATACAGCAACGTTTATAAATAACGCTGGTGAGATTATCCTACTGGCACCTGCAATCATGCAAATTACTTGTACCTGTAGAATGTGGGAGGTGAAATGTCCTGATGCACGATTGCCTTGCGATGAGCGAAACGCTGATCTGAATAGATCCTGTATGATGAAAAAAAAACACATCGCGAGAGAATTGTTTTTTTACCTTCTTCGACGACGACTTCGTTTTTATTTCGTTACTTTTTCTCGAAAATTCCGTCATTGATTGTGTTTCATCATGAAAATCACACAAATGTTGCGATTGAAGAAAAATGAATCAATGGAAATATTCCTTATTACGTACGAAATCAACCGAGCGCATCTCGCGTTAATCATATTCCTCAAATTATTGCAGTCACAAATCATCTGCCGTGCAAATCTCTCTATTTCCTATCAGAACGTATAAAATATGAACCCAGATATCGTGACGTTGCTTTCCTCCCATGTAGAGCCGTCGAAAATTGTGCGCTGAATTGCACCGCAAAGTAAATTCTAATCAAAGATGGGAATCTTATATAAACTGACATTTCCCTCATTTAGAAATGACAGGAGATAACAAAGAATTCCGTTCAAGATTATAGTGCACACTATTGTCCACTGTTCATATCACAGCACAGCACAGCATCACCATCTATTTATCCGCTGGGCTTTCTACGGATGAACCTAATTTCTGCTCGAGTGCCGCATGATTATTCCGATGCCAAATTCTGACTATAGCAGGCGCATTTCAAACAAGATCACAATCAATACAGAGTGTCACAAAATATCATCGCTAAAGTACAGTCAGAAAAAGCGAGGCAAATCGTTGTGAAGTGGCTCAGGACTATATAATAGCTACATACAATCGATGCTTTCCCCAAAACTTTATCAGTCATTTCATGTGTCATTTTGCAAATGTATAAATCAACCATAACAAATTTGTACTATAATCTGCCACAAAAGTATTTGAACACGAATGTTGCAATGAAAATATTTGTCGATGAATAATAAGCTCATTAAGTTTCCGAGGTACCTAGGGATGAAATTTTGGAACCCATGTCAGTTTTTGCTTGATTAAATGACACTAAATAAACTCACGAAAACGAAATTTTTACTGATATCTTTAACGCTATCTGGCCTGGTCGATTTGGAACCTGTCCAGTCCGAGGAAGGGATCCTTGAACTAGGGGGTTGAAACTTACCACACTATAGTCTGGGATCAGGCTCTAGTAGCAAATGCAAAAAATTCAAGATGGCCGCAATGATGACGTCACAGTGATGTCATTTACAAAAAGGCATATTTGGGATGATTTTTCGGTCAGATTATATTAATTTATTTTTTTCTTCGCAAAATTTGCATGATGAATTAGTAAATAATAATCTGATGTGAAATAAAAAGATTTTGTCCACTTTTCCGCACAGAAAAGCAGGAATTTTGAAGAAAAATGACGAAAAACTCACTTTTCTCGTACCCCACATCGTCCCCATTTTGAATTTATCCATGATCCTCTGCTCGGAAGGTTATGCAAATAAATTCAAAATCACCCCAATATGATAAACTATCAAGTCACGGAGTCTCTCACGTTCTTGTTGTTGCGGAGATAGGGTAGAAAGTTTGGTTCATGTCAGGCCTAGAGTAAAATGAAATGTAGAGAATTTGAATTTTGTGATACCACTTCTTCTAATTATTGCAACTGAACATTTTGAATTTTCATGGAGCCGTTCGTGAAAACTGAGGCTTCATTTCTCCTTAATAACTTCTAAAGTGTTCATCAAAATCCAACTTCTTACAGAAAACTTTAAACCAAAAAGAGAATCTCGTTTTCAAAATTTGGTCCTTGAAATAATTTTATAATAGTTCGTTCCTTGGAGATAATCATTTAGATCCCACGACTTAGTTATCTCGTTCCCTCGACATAGTTATCTCTTTCCCCCGACTTAACTACACAGCAAAAATAGCATCAGTACTGTTTCAGTACATTTCTACCAAAGTACTGAAACAGTACTGAAATATAACTGCACTGAAACAGTACTGATATATAACAGTACTGTTTCAGTACTGAGATATTACAGTACTGATTCAGTACTGAAATCGAACAGTACAGTAACAGTACTGAAATATTACAGTACTGTTTCAGTACTGTTTCAGTACTGAAATTTTTCAGCACTTTATCAGTACTGTAATATTTCAGTACTGTATCAGTACTGTAAAATTTCAGTACTGAAACAGTACTTAAATATTAAAGTACTGTTTCAGTACTGTTTCAGTACTTAAATTGTTCAGCACTTTTTCAGTACTGTATTATTTCAGTACTGTATCAGTACTGTAAAATTTCAGTACTGTAACAGTACTGAAATATTACAGTAGTATTACAGTAGTAAAACAGTACTGGCACAGTGATGAAATAGTTCAATGTTAGGCACCGTTTCCAATTATCGTTCGCGAATGAATCGTTTATTTCGTCAAATTTTCTCGAAGTCGCGATTTTCCAAGGCGCGAGGGAATGGGTTTTTTCTTCAAAATAAACGATTCATTCGCGATCGCTGTTCGAATGGTTTTTTTTTTCTGTTGGCAATCGTTTTTCAATCGAGAAAATTCTCGCGAATAAAAAGCGATATCGCGATTCAATCGCTTTTTAATCGAGAAAATATTAACGATTGAAAAAAAACGATTGAGGATTATAGCCGAAAGTAGTACGCCATTGGTTCAGCCTGACTGACCCGCATACACGTTCGAGTTTCTAACACTTCAGTCAGACTATATAAAGTTCAATCATTTTTTCTTCTTCCTTTTCCATTCTTTGCCTAGTGTAAAACTATAGCGTGTTTCTGTACAGTTGGCGGTTATATAGATACGATGGGGATATTGAAAGAAATTGAAAAAAAATATCTATATATATACATAGGAATAATGGTTATGCATATAATTATAACTTCATATTTACATATATTTTGTATGGGACACAGGCCCGGATATGGTCAGATTGGGTCATTTGCACTTGCAATTTCGTCTATTATTTTTGGTATTTCTGTGTTTTAAAGCTGGTATTATTCCAGATTTCTTGTGTAGTATTTTTCGTGAACGTTTTTGGCATCTGTGCGGGCTGAAATTTTGAGTTGATTCATCAGATTTTCGCTGTACGCGTGGTTTTTTGTCCAGCGATCACCATTTTCCTTGTGTAGATAGATGGCGCTGTATTGAATATAACGTTGTCATACGGGGCTTTTGAGTCTTCGCAAGCACTTAATTATTAATATATAGCGCGGGCTATTTGTAAAAATTTTCACAACTGGTTATTCCAGTAAGAGATGAAATTATATAATATTCAGTTGGTTTTTGGCTTGAGCTTCCCTTTGGAATCATTCATAGTTCATTTATCAAAATATAAAATTAAAATAAAAAGTATTGTACATATGCGAATCCAACCGTTATATGCGATTCAATCAAAAAGATATGTATTTGATATAAACATGAAATCACTGCCGCGAATATTCTTATAAAATAAAATTAACTTGATGGTGATTTTTTTAACTTATTCACATCTCAATAGTTTAAAAACTGTACCAAAACATGAATGGATACCCTTTCCTGATGTATGTTTTACCATAACAAAATATACATATTTAATTACACTATTTTTCACCTTAATTAACCTAGAAATTCTCGGTTGGAGGGCTAAGCTGTTCTGGGTTATCGCCATGCGCCCATTCATACCTCTATCAAGCCTGTGCCGTAATCATTCTGATAATGCAATCAACGAACTCAAATCCACTTATGACCTGTACCCGGTATTTACAAAACAAGATATTGTGACTATCATCCTGTATCATTAATACATTGTCGACTCACACGATTATTGAATAAACATGTAATTTTGTCATTTACGCTTCGCCAGAGTAAATCTGAGCGCGAACGTCGCAGGAAGCAAGGTACAGGAATATGAAAAGATATTTCCAGCATACGGCCTACTTCGGCTTGTAGGAGACCGTGAATCATATATATTATTCGGTTATCTTATGCATTTATACAGTATAGTATAGTAATATAGGTTTTTCCATCGACAAATCCGCAATCAACATTACATGTAGTTCCCAGTTCGCGGATAGAGTGGCGTACGACGGCAACACGGCCTATGTGTCAAATATCACTCCGCCTCACGATTCTCTCGCGCCTTGAAAAAAACGATTCTCTCGCGATTGAAGATTCGCGATCAAGAACGGATCGCGCATGGGTAAACGATTCAAAAACGATATCGCGAGAGAATGGTTTTTTCCAGAGAAGGTTCAATCGTTTTTTTTCATTTTTTTTCTCGATATCCTCGCGACTGATTCGCGATTGATCGTTTTTCAATCGAGAAAATTGAAGAAAAATCGCGACTGAAGAAAAAACGATTAATGGAAACGATCCCTTATATCATAGCGTGTTTCCCATGAGTGTTTTCCGAATGGAGTTTGATAGAAACAACTTTGCATCATGGGATATGTTCCAATTTTAGAACATTTGGTCAATTCAAATTTTAAATGGAATCTGTCATATTCATGGTCTGTTTTAAGGAAAATGGAAGAAAATTCAACCAATCACAGAGCTTTTGTGAATGTTCATTGCCTCAGAAATCATTCAATTATCATATTTTCTAGGCAAGAATAGCAGCGTGGTTCAGATGGATTTCATCCCTTCGTTTACAAATGGATAACAAAATAAAATGACATGAGACATTGTATTGTTGATCTTTGACCTGTCACAGTAACATCATCGCTCACTCAGAACTTGAAATTTATGAAAGCTAGGGATGTGTGGGATGACCTTCCATCTTCGGGTGACATGTAAGAATGAATCGAGGCCACTTTCTGATGACTTGATGTAACATTATCGTGCACATGTGCAAGATGTGTACACACAAATCCTACAGCTTTCCCCCTGGACAGTTTTGAACGGCAATGATCTGATTGGCTAGTGCAAAATGAGTAGTGTACTAGTCTCATCATACTTTACTGTACGAGTCTAAAAGATTCAAGCAGTCCATATCAACTGAACATTTTATACCACTTTATTGTATTCACTGTCCATTGAATTTACATGCTGATATTTGCAAAATCATACATAATTCAACTCATTTGAATGGATGTGTTAAACAATCAATCATTAAAAGAGTACGTTCCATCACAGTAATACACGACATGGTAGATATATCAACTGATAATAGAAAGAGAACCAAGTACAACTGATACTAGGAAGAGAACCAAGTACAATGTTTCCAAGATGATTGGAATGATCCATCCTTGGCAGCCATGATCATGATGAATTGGAGAGCATACATAATTGATGTACAATAACCAGTGATAATGATAGTAATATTTGTTGTGGAGATAAAAATGTCCAAGTTCAATGCGCACAAGTGTTTTATATGCACTATAGTCTATGGATATCTCAATTGTCTCCCATGATTCTTTCCTGAGCAGAGAGGATTGATCAGCACTGTTGGAGGAGCATGAGGACTTTCATGTTCTGATTTAATCACATTGCCTGGTATTACTATCTGAAAGACAAAAGAAATTATGAAACTGTTACGCTAGTAACATAAGACCAGTTCGGCTTTATTTATGCTACATAAATTGGTTCTTTCAAAAATACTGATGATGAAATGCTGAAAAAAAATGAGTCTAGGGGCACAATAAATTATTACATATATGCAAAATATTTAGATTTTTTTACCACCCCCCTCCCCCAACATTCCCCTACAACTAAAAATCTAAAGTTTGTTTTAGCCACCCCCTTCCCTTCTGTACATAACACTTCAATGCCCCCTCATTGGAAGTTTATACTCATGTTTAACATATAATAT